>PVKM010044050.1:0-12369 GCA_004027735.1 Carollia perspicillata | reverse complement strand
TGGTGAAATTGAATAAATATATGTTGATTTATAAAATAACCAAATATCTTCCTAAGGATGCTTCTCACATACCGAATACACTTTTGTACATGTGTTTTCTAATGTGTCATTTATAATCTTAGATAAATTCTACATCTATATATTGGTCAAATAAAATAGAATTCTTTTGATAAAAATTACTCAATGAATCATATATATAATATATAAAAACATATTTGAAATGAAATTTATCAAAAAATATAAAATACTCTAATTTAGATTCTCAAAATGTCTATTCATATGGAAGTGTTATAAAATTTAGATACATAAGTTTAATTTTAAGGCTTCAGTAGCTATTAGTAATTTGCTTTAATGAAGAATATATTAATACCATTCAAAAATAAAAAAACTTTTCCAAATCACAAATATGTTCTATAAAATATTTGTAACTTCTGTTTTTGAAGTACATCAACATATTTTCTCCATGAAAAAAAATTAAACAATCAATCATTTTGCCAGGCTTTATCTTTGTACATTTTCCCAATTGAGTTCCGTCAATTGAAGAATTAAAGGTTATGTGTTTACAGGCAACTCAAATCAACAAAATCTGTGTTGCTTAGTGGTCTTCAGTGAAAATACCTGCAACAGGGGACCCTAGAAATTGTATCACCTATTGTGTTTCTGATCATTAACCCGTAGATATTAGAAACAATTCAACAAGACAGACATCTCGTCTTTTTGACATGATGCTAGAGAATTCTGAAGATATAAACATTATTATTAAGGCATGCTTCAGTATGAGTATAGAATTAAATATTAATGAGCCTTTGGTGAACACAAGATTAATTTACTGTCAAACAGATATTCCCTTCATAGGACAAAGGCAGATTTATGGAAATAAAAATTTACATCATAGGCAGCTATGACTGAGGTACAATTATATTGCGTTTATATCGAACACAGCAGTCTTAACTAAGCACTGTCTCTGACAAGCACTGTGGACTTCTCAGTTTGCTCTTTTGCTCCTTGAGGCCATCTGGTGCAAGTGCTATGTCAGCTCCTGCTGCCCGTCATACAGGATTATGGCTTTTTAATCTTTTCATCGCAGTTTGAAAGTTTAAGGAAACATTCTTTCCCCAGGTAAATGGATATATGCCCACACACTTGCATGAGTATATTCAGTGGTTTGGAAAAACCCATGAAGCTCATAGATGTATCATTAAAGAATCCTGGGTTTAATGCTTTCAACAGTTAAGATTTTACTTTTTTATCTTTAGAGGAGAAGGGAAGGAGAGAGGGAGAGAAATATCAATGTATGGTTGCCTCTCGTGGGTCCCCTGCTAGGAACTGGCCTGCAACCCAGGCATGTGCCCTGACTGGGAATCGAACTGTGACCCTTTGGTTCGCAGGCCCATGCTCAATCCACTCATCTACACCAGCCAGGGCTCATGATGTCAACAGGTTTTGAAACCTGTTAGGTACATGGTTAATTCTTAGTCTGAAGTTTGACCTCCAGACCCGGGATTACTGGGATGACCCTGGATTTTCATTCTTGATTCACTGAGGGGTGGTCTAGAGTGAGCTGAATGAAACATGGAATAAAAACTGTCAGTGTGTAGCTGCTTTTCATATTGTTTTCGTCCTGACTGAGAAGATGGCAGCTTCATGGGCAAGTATGGCCTTGGCACATGTGCCCAGAGAGGCCAGATGAAAAAACCTGATGCAGACCTGGCTGGTGTGGCTCGGTGGATTGAGTGCTGGCCTGCAAACCAAAGGGTCACCGGTTTGATTCTCAGTAAAGGCACATGCCTGGGCTGTGAGACAGGTCCCTGGTGGGGGCAAATGAGAAGCAAACACACACTGGTGTTTCTCTCCCTCTCTTTCTCCTTCCCCTTTCTCTAAAAATAAATAAATATAATATTTTTGAAAAAAGAAAGAAAAAACCTGATATGTAAGAACATTTAGAGTGGAGGGATGGCTTTTCTGAGTGGAGGGATGGCAACTGCTTCCAGCTTCTCTTTTTGACTAGAGAAGGGACCAGTCAAGTGAAGTGCCTGGGAAACTATTCCTGACATGGTGTGAGGCATCCCATTACAGCTCTTTTTCTCTGAGCTGCTTTGCCACCCTTAGATTCTCAATGAACTGTTGGTCAGTTCTAAACCTAGGTCCACTGATACAGATTGAATAGTCATGTTGGAACTTTTAAATACAGGAATACATGCTATCTCCAATATGTCTCTTTTGAAGTTCCTTAGACATATTTTGAAATTCCTAAAAAATTTTAAGTCCATGGTAATAGTTTTATGAGTACATTTTTTAAATATTTCTTTTTTATAAAACTTTATTCACATGTAAAAGTATTTTATTTATTTATTTTTAGAGAGGAAAAGGGAGGGAGAAAGAGAGGGAGAGAAACATCAATGTGTGCTTGCCTTTCACATGCCCCATACTGAGGACGTGGCCCACAGCCCAGGCATGTGCCCTGACTGGGAATCGAACTGGTGAACCTTGGGTTTCCAGGCCAGCACTAAATCCACTGATCCACACCAGCCAGGGATTTTTTAAAAAAATATTTCTCACGTGAGTACAATTATGCTGCAGTACTGTATTAGGAATGTATCTACTGGTTCCTAGACCCCATTTGGGGGTAATGAAGATTATTTAGTCCAGAAGCATGCTGGAATATTGCAAAAAATAAAAAAAAAGGGCAGGGTTAGCTGAGGCCTGGATTAATCTGATTCCGTATGTGTGTGTGTGTGTGTGTGTGTGTGTGTGTGTGTATGTGAAATTTGACCTCCAATATAAAGGGGGCATTTCCTGGTAGTGAGAGATGGAATGAAATTGTTGTGATAGCTACCATTACAGGTTGGCAAGCTATAGTAAGGAAGAAGCACTGACTGTGCCAGCAGTGAGATGAGTGAAGAGAAGACAATTAAATGAAAGTACAGAGAAAATTATAATTTCAGTTGAGAGATGTTGAAATTCTCATAAAATTGAGAAGAAGAGAGAAGGAGAGAGAACAGAGTAAGGAAAAGTGCTCAGCTGTTTCCTAGAGAGGCCTTCTCAGTATTGCTTTCTAGATTCCTCACATGGCTACCCTTTTTATGAAACACCTTTCCCTTAACAATGCCTGATTCTATCATAATTTCTTGCAATTAAAAAACTCCCTAGAAGAAAAAGTCATCTTATAAAATATTTTGTGCTTTGTGTTGGCTTTTTTGAGCAGTGTATTGAAAAGTTGCTGTGATCAAAGAAGTTGATTTTATCGAATGCGTCAAAATTGGTTTGCAAAGTTTCATGCTGGTCAGGTAGACCAGTTGAAGTTGATAGAGATCAAATAAGAAGCCCCAATCGATTAACAATGCTTCTAAGGGAAATAATTTGTATAAGGTACCACTTATTAAAATGTTTTCCAGAAGAATAAGTGCCATAATGATTAACACTATGTTGATAGCCATAAATTTTTATTTTTGACGTAAAGAAGATTCATCATTTTAAAAATGTGTTTTTGCCCCAAGTCGAATCTTTTGCTTCATTTCCTATGTAAAAATTTTAGAACTGATTCTACTTGCTATATTTGTTTCTTTATATACAATAATTATTTGTTTACTTTTTGTATATTGGTGGTTTGTTTCATCACGATGATGTCATCATCCCATGATGACGTCATTTACTTTGGTGTATGCAGAACTAGCACAAGGCCTAGCAAATACAAGGTGCTTATTCAATATTTACTGAAATAATGAATGGCTTCTATTTATAAATTTACAAACACATTTTCATTAACTAGGGAATTAATTTCAAAATGTAAATTTTTCTCCAAATGTAAAAAATATTTACTATCCACAGAAATATTAATGTGAAGAGATGAAATGGAGAAAAAGACAGGTACCAGGAAAATATTTTTATTTTCCACACAAAAGGATACATTGACATGCAAATTTTTACTCCAAAGGAGAATATATTGAGATAGCCAAAAACTTCATGTGTTTTTTTTTCCATAAAATAAAAGACACATTTTTCATTTTCACCAATAACTTGACTGATTTGGATTTTTTGAGTATGTCGGCTATCTCCCACAAGGTGTAACATTGTTCTCAATTAATGTCTGAACTTGATCTCCATCAGTTTCCACCGGTTTACCTGACTAGCAGGAAACTTCGCAAACCAATTTTGACACATTCAATCAGCTGTGGCAACTTCTCAATACGTTACACAAATCATTTTTATGTGTCTGTGTTTCCAATGTGTTTTTACCTTTCTTGAAATAATAAAACATAGTATGCTGAAAATGTCACTTATTTTCTTCCAGCTTCAATATTAAAATGGCTAAAAAAATCACCAGTTTCTATTTTTTTATATGAACACTGATATGACAGGTGTCACAATACAATCTAACAAATTGTTTCAGATGATGTTCAAGATAAGTAAGCACTACCAGGGTCATCTAATGAGGGGAAAACAGATGAACATTTTGGCCAAACCAATATATTTGTTTTTCTTGTCTTCCTTTCTCCTACTTCAAGAAATTATGGACTTTATGTCAATCATTTCTTAGTTGGAGGTCTTTTTGAAAAGTGTATGATCAATATTTTCATAAATAAAGAATCCCTCTAGCTTAACTACTACATATGTATATCTCAAGAAGAAATGCAGATAATGCAACCTTTTTTTTTTCGTGTGGTCAATGTTAAAAGGTTTAACCTTTCTACTACTACAAAGGTTGGAGAAAATCAAAGAAAATGAGATCTTCTCAAGTAATCACCTGGAAACATTACATTTTTTCTTGATTCTTATACATCAATGACTTATGTCAGCTAAAAGCATTTTCATCCATTCAAAATGAGGAGTAATACACATATAACTTTAATTAGTGATGTCATTCTTTATTGTTCTGTTGACTTCATGTATACTAATTCTATTCTCTTCTATCACACTATTCCATCATTATTATTTCCAAGCTTCTTAAACTCGATAGAACTCTGTCTCAAAAGCAAAGGATAGAAGAACAAAACAAAACAAAATAAAAACAGGTAAGGAAATTATTGAAATTCAGGAAAAAATCATATTTAAAAATAAAATCTAATTATCTAAAATTGCATAGAAGTTTACTAGGTAAACACAAATTGTGTGAGAAGTTTTTAAGCAGTGGAGATTTGATGTTGCAATTACTCTAAAAAGAATATAGTATGTATTTATGTCATAGGGAAGGGAGCATTCGGTAATGTGACGTGAGTCCAGTAGTTTTGCATTCTTAATATTTTCCTGTGCTTTGTTTCTCATAGTTTCTTCCCAGAAGGGAAGCCAATGCTTAATAAAGCTTGTTTATTGGATGGAAAGCACAGGTAAGTGTGCTGGTAAATATAATTGGCTGTGGGAGAGAAAAAGCCATTATGTGTAATGTTTGCCAATGTTCACCACGTAAATATTCTCTGTGTCGAAGGTTAAATTGTGTATCCCCCAAGAAATATGTTGGGGTCCTCACCTCCAGCATCTCAAAATGTGACTTTTTTGGGAAAAAGAATATACACAGAGGTAATTGAGTAAAAATGAGGTGATTAGGTTGAATTCTAACTAATATAAATGGTGTTCTTATAAAACCTTTGATTCCAAAGAGATAACTGAATCTAATTTATTAAATGTATAATTTTATGAAAAAGTGCTAAATGGCTTTCTATAATCACTTTAAAATTTCGTCACAGAGAAAAATGTATACACAGGAAGAACATATGAAAATTAAAATTATGTTGCCATAATTATTATTTAAGATAGAAGTTATATATGAATTGGTCTCTTGTATATTGCTCAAAAATCTCATGATATTATGAATCAAAGTATTATAATGTCTATTCAAGTTTTAGGATATATAATATAAATTATGTGTTTCCTATTAATACATAAAGGGAATGGTAAAAAAGATTGAAGAGGGAAAACTTTTAATAAAGCAATGAGAAATTCCCTTTATATTTTTGAATTTGTAAAATTTCCCTTTATTCAACAATATTGTTAGGTGATTTTTTTAGGTTCAATAGACACAAAAATCATTTGATATTTAAAGGATGCATAAATTCTTTTCTATTTTAAGGAAAAATGAGTGCTCATTTTGCAAAATATAAACTATTGGCTCAGATATTGTATATTGTTGAAATATTTCAAATTTGTTATCTGATATGGATCCATGTCTACAGGGGAACTTTGAACCATTGGTCTTTTTAGAAATATAATAATTTTAAAATATACTGTTATATTTAATTCATTGAAAGCTAGTTTAATCATTTAGAACCAATGAATTATACATTAATGTCAGGTTTCTATGTATTATAAATGATTTCAAATTAGATATAATAATAATATGGCCCAGAGGTCAAGCATAAATTTTCAGTCTAAGTCTGGCATAAGGATATTTTATAGCATGTGTATTTGGAAAATATTCTTTTTAATTTGTGTAAAAATGATAGTCAATATTCTGACTTTTACTTCAGTGCCCAAGTTACATTTTTCAGATATGGTTTTTTTACATCCTCCATTTCTTTATAAATATCAACTATATGAGGGGGGATACAGAAAGCCCAGAATTTATTTATAAAAAATGTGTATTTATTCTTACATGTTTTAAACATCAGTCACCTTCAAAGTACTTTCCATTTGATGTAATATACCTATTGAGATTTTTTTCCACCGCTCAAAACAGTTTTTGAACTAGTTGATTTTGATGTGTTTTAGTACTTTTCCTGTTTTTTCTTTCACCTCTTCCACATTGGCAAAACTTTTCCCTTCAGGAAAAAAAAGCGGAGGGAAACAAAACACTGAGGGAAACAAAACAAAAACAAACAAATAAACAAACAACAGTCTCTTGGGATGAGATCAGGTGAATGGGGAGGCTGGGACACAGGTTCATGCTGTTTTTGGTCAAAAACTCCTGAACACTCACTATAGTGTGGGCAGGTGCATTCATAAATCACCCATCATGAGATGGACAAACACACTGAAGAGTCTTCACAAAAAATTCACTGAAGCCCATGCAGCCTCTCACAACAATGCCAGCTGGTACACGGATACAGATGGGTTCCTAGAACACTCCCCAAGGGAAAGAAGCCTGTACTACAAAGGACTCACCCACTGGAACATAATTGACATTTTTCTGGGATCCCACCTTTTATATGGTTTCTAGAGGTACGCTTGCAAGCAGCAAGATTTGCATTTCCTACTTGTAAACTTTTTGATATCTTTGATATCTTTGTTTTTTAGAAGATTTAGTCTACTGAGCATGAGATATATATAAATAAACTTTCACAATAATATCCAGCCTGTCCTAAATGAAGGGTAAAAATCCTATGGAAACATAAGTTAAAAGCAATACATTACCATTATTAAAAATAAAGTTCACAGAACAGAACTCCAATAGTGAATCTAGGAACTTATGTCTTATTTGAAATGTGGACAAAAAACCCACATACTGAACCTGATCAGCTCAGGGGAGGTCAGTAGGCAGGCCCTATATACTCTGAGACTGATCGTAACCACATAGGATGGCGTGAACATAAAAATTCTTAACTAAAAGTGGATCATGGTGGGCAGTCACTTCCTAGTCTGTAGCATCCTTAAATAAGGCTTCTCCTTACCTTAAATGAGCCTCTCTGTTGTTCTCTTATTTACCACATGCTGATACTAAGGCACTAAAAGTTAAATGTAATATTCAACATCATATAACTAGAACATCACTCTAACCAAGGTGTTACATAGTCCAAAAGACATGTTATTTATTTCCAAAGCTCTATTACCTTCCTGTGGCATAAAATTAAGTTGGATTTACAAGACTAGCACTTATACATGTAGTTTCTGTATATATTTTTAGAAAATACTGGTTCATAGAACCTAGAAAATACATAATTAGCAATTAAAAGAGCTGTTCATCTCTACTTTCATGATATCTATTCAAAGCCTGGTTAAGCATGCAAAGGGAAGGAGGAATCATCTTCCATTTTTCTACTTTCAACATATATTGAGTTTTTCTTGATTTTAGACACAAAGCTAAAGCTCAGAGGACAAGGTTGAACAAATAGACACAGCCTCAGGAGAGGAGAAATACTAGTAACTATAATTTTTTAGTACAGTTATAAATGTGGTTAAGTGTTGTGTAACGTACAAGGCAACACAATAAATCAGAGCTACCTTGGATGAACTCTAGAAGGTTTTGTGGTAGGAAGTACTCAGTCTTGACACATTTGGGGTGAAAATGCTAAACATAAGTTCATAGACTATTCAGAAGTAGAATAAAAATGACATTGATTAATAGTGTCCCTAGGACTTTATTAATAATGTAGGAATTATGGGACACATCCAGCTCCGTTAGCATAAAATGTAGAGGGTGTACATGGGGGGCAGGAGATGAATAAACCTGTCTTGTCAGGTTAAGTTCAGAAAAGTATAGGCAACTCACAGTGATAGCTCGAAAGAGACCATGAATAATAAACTACCTTTCTGATACTGGAGAAATGAATGCTGGAGGGGTAAAGGTCAGGACATTATGAATAAACATGTGGATGGAGTTTCTCCTGAGCAAGGTAAGCACCATAAATTTTTAAAAAGAGGTTTAAAGCATGAGTTATCAACAGGAAAGGCTTATTAGTAGTGCACAGGAATATTGTGTTTGTCGTTTTAAATTGGGGTCCTGTGAAAAGAGTGTTAGAAGCGCAGTGGCCATGCATTATATTTAAAAATGCAACAGCAACAAAAAAGGCAATGCAGATGTAAGCCAACTTAATAGAAAGGGAATAGAGTAAACCAACTTGAATAGGGAAGTGAGAATACAAAATAGTTCCTGTTAATTTTCTTTTCAACAAAAACACTTTTGGAAAGGAAAATTATTGGTTTTCAGCTCAATAGTGTGTTGGTGTCACAGACAGGAAAGATAAAATGCAATGAGAAAGAAGGGAGCTATATAATTTCAGCATGGTCATTATCTCTAGTTAGAAACTTGCAGAGGTGGGTTTTAAGGAAAAGGAAATGTGCCATTAAAGAATGGTGTAAATGATGGAATGTCTAAACAAATTTTCCCAAAGAAATTTCCCTCAGAGATTCCAGAGGAACAAATATATTAAACAGAAAACGATTACATAAAAAATTCTTTGACCAAATATCATATTCTATTTCTCCTGTGCTGTTCTTTTCCCTCTCTTTCCCTCCATGCTCTCTCTCTAACTCCATGCCCACACACCCTGATGCACTCCCACCCACAGACATACACGCAAACAAAATTCAAATGTATTTTTTCTTTGTTTAATAATACAGTTACTCTTGAACAACACAGGAGTAATGGACGCCCCACCCCCAATCAAAAATTCAAATATACCTTCATTGGGCCCTCTGGTGGCACAGATTCCCAATGATTCTGTTTCCCTCTTGATAAAGAGAGTTTGAAATGTGAGGGTGAATTGAATTGCTTGAGTCAGTTCAACTGTGGTTGACTGAAAAGAAATCTACATTCATGTAGACTATCAGGTTCAAAGTCATGATATTAAAGGGCCAGCTGTGGTCAGTAAAGTCCTTGCAGCATTTTCTCAGTACCATCTCTCATTAATGAACATTTATTAAAGACCTATTTCATATGTCTTTAAGTCATCATTATTAAATCTGCATTTTTACATAAATGCCTATTTTCATTAGATAAGAATATTTGAGTAATTTCAGCTTATCTGAAAACCACTGTGGTAGGCAGAATAACAGTAAAAGTCCCCTCCCCCACCAAATGCCCATATCCTAATCCCTAAAACCTGGGGCTATTTCTGGTTGCCTGGCAAAAGAGAAGTAAATGAGTTGACTCAAAATAAGGAGATTAGGTGGTCTGGGAGTGGGGATGTACCAAGTTATGGCAGGAAGGGGGATGGGGAGGGCATGTCTGGCTCTCTCTCACAGCCACTGTCGCACATCCATCACAGGTGAAGCCTGTGGGCCGAGAATTGACCCGGAGACTGGAGCAGCGGGAGCTGGGCTTCAATGCAGAGAGCCAGTCCCAAAGAGAGTGACGCGGGGGTGGGCGGTGACCACGCTGTAGACCACAGGTGCTGCCACGGGACGAAACTGTTGCCTTTGTGGTGAGAAGATACAAGGTTGCTAACTTTTATTTTTGTGTATGTAAGATCAGGCAGGCTATTAATGCCACTCCAACCCAGCAGCCCAACCACTGAAGCCCCGTGACGCAGAAGAGGTAGCTGATGCTCCTTGCTTGGGGACTAGGAGGCTCAGACGTGTCTGAGGACTGGTGAAGAGCTGGGAAATGGTTGATTCAGGACTGCCCAGTACAAGGGAACAGAGAGGAAGAGCCTAGGGAGTGAACAGAAGACACTCAGAGCAACAGGGCTGATGTGGGGAACTAACTGGCTCAGGGGGCCCAGGATGGGCAGCAAAATAGAAAGCCTGGGCCTCTTCAGAGCACAGAACTCAGGCCTGGTCCCAGGAGACTGGGTCCTGAGCCGGGTCTCCTGCTGTCTCTGCTGCTGAGTTGGAGAAAATTTCTTCAGTCTCTCTATGCCTTGGCTTTCTCTGTTGGCCACAAAGCTCTGTCCGATCCCGTAGTTGTTCGAGTGCAACTCCTGGATCCAGAGGACCTGGATGCAAATCCCGTATCTACCACTTAGCAGCCTCAGCAAATTGGTGAATCAATCTCTCTGCTTCTCAATGGGGATGTTGATAATACCTACCCTAGAATGTTGAGAAATCACTCAGTTAATTTATACAAAGGAGTTAGGGCTGTATGGGCTGTATGAGTAACTGTTGTTACTCATTTTGACTGTGTTCCCTTGCTCACAGCAGCCCGTTCCACCAGGTGTAGTTTGTAGGTGATGCCACCAGAAAGAAGAGCTTAAGGATCTGCAGACCTTGCCCGTAAGGGGCATGAGAAGCTTCCTTGGACACTCCTGGGGAAGAGTTCAGGTTTAACTTATTTCAGACTCTTCACTCATCTTGGCACACCGCCCTTCCCCTGGTCATGTGTGGGGAGTGCAGAGCACTTCCAGGAAGGCTCTGTCGGGCAGATGTGGTGGGGTTGGTCTCTCCTTGGCTGGTCAGTGACTCAGGTGCCGTGGACGTGGGGAAGATGTAAGGCACCATCATGGGGTGGGTACTGACTGTCAGACCAGCACCAGACCCCATTTATAGGTTTTCAGATGAAATGCCCCTCCTTCCAGAAGAATGGGGTTCATTTAGAAAAGCTTCTACAGTTAGCTGAAGTCAGTGTTCAACGTGTTGTAGAAAGAATATTTTGGTCGATCTGTATAATTAAATTAAGCCTCTGTAGCTAATGAGGAATAGTGGGGAAGCCACATAATCATATGTTGGTGCCCACATTTGAAAGGAGGCCCTGTTAAATGGTTCAGTGCTTTGTGTCACATGGTCCTAAAAAAACCCCTACCTAAAAAAGTAAAACAGAGAGGTTATCATCGGTTATCCTGCTGGGCCTAACGTGATTACAACAGCTTTTTTTTTTTAATTTAATTTATTTATCTTTAGAGGAGAAGGGAAGGAGAGGGAGAGAAATATCAATGTATGGTTGCTTCTCATGGGTCCCCTGCTGAAAACTGGCTTGCAGCCCAGGCATGTACCCTGACTGGGAATTGAACCATGATCCTTTGGTTCACAGGCCAGTGCTCAATCCACTGAGCTACATCAGCCAGGGCTACAACAGTTTTTAATAGTGTATAAGGAGGCTGACATGTGAGGGTCGGCTAAGATGTGTTGAGAGGAGCAGCGGTCAGAGTGATGTCCTGTGAGGAGGACTCTACCCTCCCTTGTTGACTTTGGAGGAAGACAGCCACTAGACCTGGAATGGGGGTCGTTTCTAAAAGCCTGAAAAAGTAAAGGTAGGGCCTCTCTCTGATAACTGCCAGGAAGAAACGAAGCTCTGCAGACATCTGCATTTTAGCCCAGTGAGATGTCTAACCTACAGAACTGCAAGATACCAATTTATTGGTGGTAACTTGTTATAGCAGCCATAGGTGATTAATCCAGCCTCTTAAGTTTTATGGTCTTCCAACACTCTCTTAATCAAATTAGTTATTCAGGCCCTGAGAGGTGTGGCTCAGTGGACTGAGTGTTTGGCCTGTGAACATATGGGTTGTGGTTCAATTCCCAGTCGGGGCACATGCCTGGGTTGTGAGGCTGAGCTTCTCTGGTTGGGGCCTTGTGAGAGGCACCCTGTTGATGTATCCCTCACACATCAATGTTTTTCTCTCACTCTTTCTGCCTCTGTTCTCCTCTCTAAAAATAAACAAAACCTTTAAAAAATATTCAGAAATCTTCATAGGATCTTATGATGCTATCCTTACTTTTGCATTTATTACATCCAAAATAGAGAATAAGTAAAAGATAGACCAAAACGTTTTTAAAGGGACA
>PVKM010044049.1:0-12240 GCA_004027735.1 Carollia perspicillata | reverse complement strand
TATCATTGTACCTCCAGCACCTAGAATAATAGATATTCAATAAATAAATATGATATATATAAAATCTCCACTCACCTTTCTGCTATTTAAGAAATGCTAATAAGCAAGCACGGAGTCGCGGAAAGAACATCGATCTTAAGAGTTATACAGCCCTGAATTTTAATGCTAAAGAGCTATGTGATTTTGAGCCGTTTGCTGTGTTTCTCACCTGTTAAAAAAGTTGAAAACCTACTGTGCCCGACTGTTATTAAAAGTATAAACAAGATCACACATGTGGAAACACTGAGCAGTTATTTGGCACACAATATGGCTGTGGTTTCCAAGTGCTGTTGCACTTTGGAATCACCCAGAAATCTTTACAAACTTCTGATGTCTGGCTTCCACACTCAGACATTCTGATTTAATTGGTATGGGGTACATCCTAGGCATCAGGATCTTTAAAAGCCCTCCAGATGATTCTAAACTGTGCAGCCAAGTTTAGGAACCACTGTAACAAAGAACAGCTGTCTAAGATATGACAAATTCAAGGTAAGGATTTTAGGAGCACTCAAGTTATCTTATGTATTTTTGTGCTTAAATTCAGCTCCCCTTTCAGAAAGCCCTCCTCGGATTACATTTAACAACTATGGATTGACTTGCTTCTCGGTGTGCTTTTTTTCAGTCAATAGTGTACATATTTATCTAATGACACAAGATAAGGCCATAGCCTAAAACTCCCTGCTCCCTTTTACGTGGCTTAGGTAAAAAGTCAGTAGCTATGCATGTCATTGTGTTAAGAGTAACATGTTGACAAAGATGGAACTACCTCTTGAAAAAGTGAGCTCACCATGAAAAGGCATGGAGGAATCTTACATGCATATTTCTAAGTAAAAGAATCCAATTTGAAAAGACTTTATACTGTATGATTCCAACTACATGACATTTTGGAAACAATAAAACTAGAGAGGCAATTAAAAAAAATCAGTGGTTACCAAACAGGAAGGGGAGGAAAGAGGAAGGAATGAATAAGTGGAATACGGGATTTTTAGAGCAGTGAGATCATTCTGCATGGTATTTTATAATAGTGAATACTTGACATACACATTTGTCAAAACTTACAGAATTGTACAACACTGAGTGAGCTGTAACACAGACTATTAACTTTTGTCAATAATAATGTATCAAGACTGGTCCATCAATTCTAATAAATGTATCACACTAATTAGAGATGTTAATGTGGGAAACAGGAGAGGGAACATACAGGAAATCTGTCCTTTCTGCTTAAGTTTTCTATAAACCCAAAATTGCTTTCAAAAATAAAATCTGTTAGTTTTTCAAAAAAGCAATACAAACATGAGCTCAAAGATGTTTTGGGTTAAGTGATAATATGGTACCTGTGAAAAGTAACTTTTTCACTGCTGCATTCATTAGCCTAGTCACCAGTTGCACTGTATCATGTCAATCATTCAAAGTTAAATGTTCCTGGCGATGGTTGTTTTTCAGTATTTAAAAAAATGACTTTATAGGATTCAGAAAACCCAAAAGCCTAAATCTGTTAAAATCTTAATGTTATTGTCTATATAGGTATTCAACAGTCTGAAAGAAAATGCAGTATTATAAACTATAAATATAGGTTCTACAGCCTATCTACATTATGGTCTGATTCTGAGTAGATCCTATTTAAATTTTAAAAAATAACTGCATATTAAATTTTGTTTTAATTAATGAAAAGCCTACTTCTGCTTTTAAAAAAGATTTCTTTAAATGTAATGCCACGCACACTCAGTTGGTTGAACATCATCTCGCAAACTGAGAAGTCGGGGCACAAGCCTGGGCCTGGGCTGCAGCCCGAGTCCTGGTTGGGGCGCATGAGAGAGGCAACCAATTGATGTTTCACTCCATCTCTTTCTGCCTCCCTACACCCATCTCTAGAAATAAGTAAGATCTTTAAATGTAATGCCATTATTTTCTTATGCTAAACTGAATGTGAAACACGTTTCTCCAAAATCCTTAGATGGTTACACTATAAAAATTACCCAGTCTTTTTTTTTTTTTAATTACCCAGTCTGTAAAAACCAGTATGCTCAAATTCTTCAGGATTGATTACCTCACTGGTTTATCCAGAAATGCAACTTGATCTCACAGTTGAGTATCTTCTATAAAAATTAGTACATATAAAGTAAGTATTCTAGCTATTTACTTCCTATTAAAAAGTTTGAAACTTCCAAAACATAGCACAACAATTCAAAAATTTTTATTGTTAATAGCATGTTTCCATCTCTGCTTTTTTCAAGTAATAGAAATATTTTTGAGGGATATCAGGAAATAGATAGAATTATACTTTAAATGAACACAATGAGCACCTAATTTATAAATGCTTAAATTTAGTCAAACTTTGTGATGTAACAAAAAGTCAAATCAAACTTATGGCCTGCTTATTCCAAATAGTATACAAAACAGACTGTCACATACCCACACAGAGAAAAACACCTTGTGCTAGTTATTTAAACCTGTACGGTAGTCCTCAGTAAGAGAGTGGAAAGTACAGAAAAAGTATTTTTAAGAATTTCACCAGATTACAGGTAACAATGGGTTTTTGTCAAGATTATTCTTTTGGAATGAAAATGCTAAAGAGAAGAATGTGAAAATCTCAAGAAAGTAGCATGAATTAGTAAGGTTAATAAATGTATTTTGGCTAATTGAGATCTTAGGTGGCTCAAACTAGTCAGATGTTCCTCCCCATCAGAAGGGGACTCTCTAAGTGTCTGTAAGCCAAACTGCGCAGGAAAGAGATTTTTTTGGTACACTGGTATTTTTTCCCCATCAGTGACTGGCTTTATTACCAATTACAAACAGCTTAATACTGAAAATTTACTGTTGGAAAGGACTGTTAGACTGAAAATTTCTAGCACAAATGCACTGAGAAACATCACTCCCAGCCTATCACTCCATTATCAAATAGACAAATGTTCCCTATTAAAATCGGTCTTAAAACATAAAAAATGTGAAAACACTAAATACCTCAAAGAAGGTATTAAGGGGATAAATGGTAATGGGAAAAAATACAATAAAAAATAAACTGTTAAAAAAATACAAAATTCTGAAAAGTACATGATCCACATGATTTACTTTAGCTATCTAAAAATATGCTTCTTTTTCCCTAAAAAAATCTATTTACAAAGTGTGCTTACATTGCATTTTAAAAGACATGTATTGGTGTTAATAAGTCATTATAGCAGTTTTGTGAAAAGATTCATATATTTTCAAATATTAGTCATCACTAAAAACATTAAAAGGCTGTGAACTGTCATTGCCGTGAAAGAGCTCGTGATCTTAGGGGGAGAAACATCTCACTAGAGTTTCCACAAGTTCCTTCTAACTGCAGCTCTGGGGGCAGAGGAGGAGCCCCAGGGTCCCCAGGTCTGGGAAGTGTAGTTGAAGAGAAGGTGGGATTTTCAGCTCTGCCTACTTCTAGAATAGGCAAATTCAGAGATGAATCAGTAGAAAAAAAGGGGGCTGTGCTGGATTCTCCTTCTGGATGGTACATGATAGTGGATGCTCTCCGCTTTTCCGAGAAATTACTCTCATTTGAATTTGATCGAGAGATGCTGTTTGTGGCTCCATCTGGAAAAGGCTCACAGTTGCTACATTTTAGTCCTACAATGAAATTATATAGATGTCAATGAAAAAGTAACAAAAAAATTGAGTGCATGCCATCTTGTCACTTTTTAAAGATTAAAAGCTACCAAACAAAATTTAAATAGCAATTTATAAATTGTTATAACCTATTTCACATTTCATTTGCTTTTCCCAACTATGAAATGTATACTATTATTTACATTTTCTAGATAAGAAAATAGTCTCAAGCTAAATGACATGCTATAAACTTAATTTGCATATTTATATACTTAACCATTAAAGGACTTGGGAAAAATAAAGTAGCCTAAAATCTTTCATAAAATAAGAAATGGCTTTCACAAGTAACATTCTTTAGCATACTGGCATGCACACACAAAAAATTACTCAATAAAAACAAAATTTAAACAGAGCATATGCTAAAATAAAATCTATGAGTTAATTAATGTCAATTACTGAATCTTGAATCACAGGATGTCAGAAGTGGAAGGAATTTTAGAGGTCATATGGGATAGTCTCTCACTATCAGAGATGAGAAAACAGAGGCCCAGAACAGTTAAGTCATGCCCACCATTCCAGGACTACTTCATGGAAAGGGAGAACAAGATTCCAGGACTCCTCTTCTCACTAAATAGTGTACTGGTTCTCAACCCAACAATATACTTAAATGATGGTGGATGTTCTGATGTAAGGATTTTACCATATCTAAAGAATGTAGCTATAATTAACTGCAGTGTAGAAAGAATAAACACAAACACAATTCATCTTTCTGTTAGGCTTGGTAAATATTCAACCCGTAACTATATGCACGGAACCTTCACAGTAGAGAAATTTTATGTAAAACCTTTAAAGTCTATGAAGTACATTTATGTCATTTTTTCCCATTAGTTTTTCAACTTCACAATACATTCAGCATTTCTGTTTCATGCTATAGAAATTATTTTCTTAAATATAGCTCAAAAGGGGACACTTCCAACGTGTTCTAGCACGGACTTAGAGACTGGGATGTACTTAAGGGCAGAGCCCTACATTACTCATTTCTGTATCCCCAGGGCCTAGAACAGTTGGAACAGAGCTATGTCACATTCACATTAAATTTAAGTGCTCTGAAGAGAGAGAGACAGAGAGTGAGATGGGAGTTTGCAGGGGCAGGGCAGGGCAGGGATCTAAATGGTACAGGCAAGTCTACACAGCATTCCAACCAGTGAGTGTATGTGCTCTAGGGTGAGAATGAAACAGGAGAGGTGAATTTGCTATTCCCTTCATCGGTCTCAGATCTCATGCCTCTCTCATTTTGCCAGACTGAGTTTGATTCTAGAGTTAAAAGTTATGTAAAATTTATATAAAACTTACATAATTCTTATCAACACAGCCAATACTTCATCTTAGATCAACTGGTAGGAGAAAAACCATCCACCAAAGTTGGACTTTTTAAAATACTTTGCCTACATACTATTCTTTATGTGTTAAGTGCATTTTCAGGGATTACTTTTGAATAGATTTACCTGACATGCTGCTGATGTTAGAAAGAAACCCCTGAGTAGTCTGGGACTTTATCATAGTTAAATTTTCTAGAAATGATACTGTTAAATGAATATAAATACATAACATTAAGTGATATTCCACTTTTCCAATGTAAGGACACCCTATAGGGTTAAAAATGCAAATGAACGCAATTTTGAAGCTTAAAATTTTTAATAAATGCAAAATGATCATTTTTGGATTTTACTGTTCTTTTAATTTTACTTTTTAAAAGCACTGTTACATTTAAATGAACTGTCATATATCTAACATACTTACCTTTTAGATGTTCTAGTTTTATATTTCGAAGTTTCAGCACTTCATCTGTAATCTTCTGTATCAGGAAGTTCTGCGTTTTTTCTCGCCGAATAGATTCAACAAGGGTATCTAGTCCTTTGGGGTTTTCTTGTAAGTAATCTAATAATTTTCCAGCCCTTTTTCTACTTGATGTTCGGCAAGAAATTTCTTCAGTGTCCTCCCTACTGAGTATTTTTTTTGCACGTAGATGATCAAAATGTCTCTCTGCTATGATTTTTTCACACAGATACACACGCAAATTTTCTAAAGCCTGAAAAACATAAAATGTGCTTCAATGTTACTTTTTTTTTAACACCTCAGGAAAGTCATGCAGGTGACTGATTAGGAATCTTAACTGGTGGGAAAAAACATCCTGAAGTTGGGAGGCTCAGGCTCCTAAAAATACATGCTATTAAGATAAAGGTCCAAGCAGACAAAGGTAGATCCTAGATTAGCCCTGGCCCATGTAGCCCAGTTGGTTGGAGCATTGTCCTGTAAACCCAAAGGCTGTGGGTTCAATTCCTGGTTAGAGCACATGCCTAGGTTGTGGGTTTGGTCCCTGGTCGGAGCACATAGGAGAGGCAACGAATCTATTTTTCTCTGTCCTGTGATGTTTGTCTCCCTCTCTCTCCATCCAGTCCCCTCTTACTAAGATCAATAAGCGTGCCCTTGAGTGAGGATTAAAAAAAAAGTCCTAGATTAGACATTCCTCACATCTTCTGTCCTGCTCTGATGTCATTTTCACACCTATAAGCAAAGACCAGGCTATTGTGAAGAGGGGCCATTCCAATCTGGAGGGGCCATTCCACTTCTGTGGAAATAGGGAGGTCTGCTGAGGGCCACCTTTGGGGGTAAAGACGAGAGCAGAGGCTTCCATTCATTTTAGTTACTATTTATCACGGCATCCAGGATTAGTCAGGACCACAGACGATAATTTAGTGAGAGGTCTCATAGCTTATAACTCTCATGTTTGTTAATTGTCCATCTTCCTATAGTAAAACCATTAGAAAATCCCCCTACTAAACTAAAAGGGCCCATAATGTGTCTATCTTTGGAGTCAGTTGGAAAGACCGTAACTCAGTGAGTCAGTTAGTAGAAGGAAGGTAGAAAAATGTGGGGGGAAAGAAACCTAAAGGTATGGTGAAATGTTGGAAGATATTATAGAAACAAAGAACAGCAAATCACAGAAAACAGGCCTAGATCTGAGAAGTAGCTAAGGGGACTTGCGTAGCAGAATAATGACATGGGTCCCAATAAGTGGCATTAATAGTCTGATACCAATGACTGTATTCTAGTTCCTCCACTTACTACACATGTTATCATGGGTAAGTAACTTAACTCCTATACGCCTTAGTTCCCTCATCTAAGTATTATGAGGAATAAATTCATGTAAAGTTCTTAGAAAAGTACCTGGCACACAGTAGGTGATCAATAAATGTTAGTGACAATCACAATGATAAATAATTTGACTCATATTTATCATTATGAGCAAAAGGCAATGGCAAATCTTAGAAATACCCTAGTATATGGTGGCAGGAAAGCAGGCTAGGTGAAGGTGCAGGGTTCTTAAGTTCACAGTCCACTGAAATCCCACATTCATTTATTTATATATTCACACAACAAACATTTCAAATATCTAAATACCTAATACAACAAGAGCTGAACATGAATCCTGCATGCAAAGGGCACATGGTGTAGGTGGAGAGTACATATCACATGCAAACCAACAGCTGTAAGATGATGATGTCACAGGAAAAAAAAAAGACTATTGGCCAAGTACTGGGGAAGCACAGAGTGAGCAACTGACTACTTCCAAGACCTGGGAAATTCAGAGGCTACACTTTTACTAGAGACATGAAGGTGCACAGTGGGGAAATGCTGAGCATTCTGGGGTAGTTGGAACACAGGCTGCATATGACAGGGCGGTGAGGAATGTGGCTAGGAAGGAAAACTGGGGTGGAATCATGGGAGAATTTTTATAACATGTTGAGGAACACACATTTCCCTGTAACCAAAATATAAGAAGCAATTAAGAAAACTTTTGTAAAGAAGGGGGGGAGGAGCAAAAACTGGGGTGAAAGGAAACCAATTAGAAGATTGCTGCAAAATTTACATAAGATATGTTGAGTGTATAAATTTAAGCTGTGAGGATAGAGACAAACTACAAGATGAACCTGAAAAACCTCATCTGTTGTCATTTCTACCACCTACATGCTAATGATTCCCAAATGTGTGCGTGTGATCAAGACTTTTTCCACCTAGATATCCCAAAGGTACTTCAAATTCAACATGTCCAAAACCAAATTTATTTTCCTTTTTCTTTTCCTTTGATGTTCTCAACTCATTTGGGAGTACCACCATCCAATAACATAGTATCCAATAATGCTATAAATCCACAACTGATCCTTGACTTTTTCTCTTTTACTCACATTCCACCTCCAATCACCTACCCTTTAAGACCTGCTACTCTACCCCTTATATTTACCTAACC
Organism: Carollia perspicillata; assembly: GCA_004027735.1. NCBI lineage: Eukaryota > Metazoa > Chordata > Mammalia > Chiroptera > Phyllostomidae > Carollia > Carollia perspicillata. The sequence continues at coordinate 4,316 of PVKM010044049.1, read as the reverse complement.
TGCCCCTTCACTTCATCTCTATCATTACCATTACCCCAGTTCAGGTCCTTATGATATGTTGCATGGACTATTCACAATGGGCTTCCTACTTCTCTCCTCTCCCTCAAATTTCACCTTTACACATCTATCAGATCTTCCAATTCTTCAAGAGAAAATGGAAATCTGGAGTGTTATAAAAAGTCTAATATTGAAATGCCATCTGTTAATTTTTTCAAAATTTAAAACAGTGTTCCACCCTTGATTTACAAGGATACATTTCCTCAAACAAGAGCAGAAGAGTAGAGAAACCAAGAACAACCTCAATTCAAATCTTGAATCTGCCAGGTACTTCTGCAAGAGCTGGGGTTAAGTTACTTATCTCTATACCTCCTGCTCCTTATTGATAAAATAGTGACAATACTTTGGAGGACTTCTAGGAGAACTAAATGGGACAGTGCATGTAAAGGCTTGACACAGTCTGATACACAGTAAGTGCTCAATAAATAATGTTTGATAAAAGTGGACAGGGCGCGTCATAGTATGGATCCTACCTACCTCTGTAGTTTAATCTATCACCACCTCTACTGGTCCTGGTACTTTATGTTGTACCTCAAACTGCTGTTCGTCACTCTATATTTCTTTCCGTTGTTACTTTTGTCTTATTTTCTCTTCTCTATACTCCAAGTTGCTATTCATCCTGTAAGATTCAGGACAGTGGTCATCTCCTTCAGGGAGCTTTACCTAAACTCCCCAGAATAAGTTAGGCACCCTCCCCTCTATCTGTGCAGTACCCTGTGTATACATCCCATTTTTCAATACAGCAGGACTCCACTTTTCATCTTCTGGTTCATTCCCAGGCATTTCCATTATGTCCCACCATTCTTCTCAACGTCACCAGTGACCTTCTTCATGCTAGATCTGGTAATTTTCACTCATCTTACTTCTCAGCAGCATGGACACAGTTGACCACTACTTCCTGGAAATACTCTTTTCTTGTCTTACATGCATCTCCTGGCTTGCTTCCCATTTCTGTGGCTATAACTTCTCACTTTTCAAAACTCTTCTGTGATCTCCCTCTTCCCTTCTAGCTCCCAACTTCCTAAATGAACTCATTTAATCTCACACTTGCATTTCCAGCTCAGATCTCTCTCTTCTTCTTTTTAATAATTTATTTCTTACGTTTTTTTCCCCATCACTATTTGTGCCCCTTATACTCGCTTCCCACTGCTATCACCACACTGTTGTCCATGTCCATGAGTCCTTTTTCCCCTGACCTCTCCACCCCCTAAGTGCCCCCTTCCTCTATATCCCCAGCTGTCAGATCCGTCTTTTGATCTTCAGACTTGTAGGTCAAGTTGCTGATTTGACATTTCCACTTACTAAGGTCATAAGGTCTAAGGTCTAAGGTCATAAACCATTTTGAAACTATCACGATAGAAATTTCTAAGAAAAATATGTGCACATACTTTTTTTCATAGACTTCCACTTACTCTCTCCTTCAACTCTTACCAATCTATCACCAAGGCCTATCAGTTCTACTTCAAAAATGCATGTGGAATTCTCTTGCTCCAGCCATTTCCACTGCCTTCACCCTGATCCAAATGACATCATCTCTCATTTATATATATTCTAGGAGTCTCTTCACTGGTTTCCCTCTTTTCACTTTGCTCTCCTCAGTCTATACAATAGGTAGAGGGATCTTTTAAAAATGTCATTAGTTTTCCCCAAGTGTGTAGGTCCCTACTATACTTGGCGAAAGAAAAATCCAAATACTTTACTACAATCTATAAGACCCTTCATAATCTGGTTCTAGCCCGTCTTCTTAACTTTACTTCAGGCACCCTCTGCCTTTTTCCAGTTTTCCCAAGGCGCCCAAGTGTTGCCTGCTTAGGTCCTTTGCAAATTCTATTCTGCCTAGAATGCTCTTCCCCCAGTCCTGTCACATCCTACAGGAACCACTTTATTTTTTTACATTTTTAAAAATCCTCACCTGAGGATATATTTATTTTTAGAGACAGGGGAAGTGGGAGGGAGGGAAGGAGGGGGAGAAAAACACCTGCGTGAGAGAGAAACATTAATTGGCTGCCCTTCCATATGCACCCCGACTGGGGATCAAACCTCGACCTAGGTATGTGCGCTGACTGGACTGGACCCATGACCTTTTGGTGTATGGAACGATGCTCCAACTAACTTGAGGCACCTGGCCAAGCTCAAACCACTTTAAATGTAACCTTCCCTGACCATCCTATCTCAAGTAGATGCTCCCTGTTATTGCCTCAACATCTGTTTGTCTCCTTAATAGTATTTACCATAATTAGTAATTATACATTTATTTGTTTTCAAACCTAATGATCTAGATGTTTGAAGCAGGCCAAGAACCAGGTATGTTTTGTTCGACTGTGTATCCTGAATGCTATGTACACAGTCTTTTGCATGAATGTATTTTACAACTTGAAATTATCATTTTAGGTCTATCTCCCTCTTCCTAAGATATCAAGCTTTTTTTCAAACTAGGATTGTGTCTTAATTTTAGATTTTTGAACTGTGAGATTCAACTGCAGTTACCAGTCTTACAGCAGCATGTAATCAATATTAATAAAACTGAACTAAATTCAACCAAAAAGACAAAGTAAACGACTAGGTGGTGCAGAGAGGAAGGAGTGCAGTGAAGGAGGGTGGGTGGTGGTATACTGTTCAAGACAGAGAATACAGCAGGAATAGCAAGAGGCCTTGTGGGGCGGGGGGGAGGGGATGATAAAAAGTTCATTTTAGACAAGGGGAGGAATCTGCAGGATATAAAAGTGGATTTCCAGCAGATACTTGGAAATAAGTGCCTACAGTTGAGAGAGAAGGAAGTTCAAATACATGGGTGATAATTTAAAAACCTTCTAAGGTCATAAACCATTTTGAAAATATCACGACAGAAATTTCTAAGAAAAATATGTGCACATACTTTTTTTCATAGACTTCCTGAAACCCATCCGTGATTCCCCAAGGTTATGCATTTTTGGTACGAGTATAAAATGAAATCATGGAAATGGATAGCATCAATGAACTCAAGGGAAAAAATAAGGCCTGGAAACCACTCTTCACATCTGTGTTTGTCTACAGGCTTTATATCCTCCGACTTGTAACCTCACATTGCCTATTTTACCAGCTATGAAATGGGAACGACAATGATCTTGCAGTTTGTTGTAAAGATGAAATGGGAACATTGTAACCTGTGTGACACAGCATCTGGAACATAGCAAGCTTAGCGCTTGGAGTTCATGGTTTTACTGGCACACATCTTGAATAAGACAGCACTCATTTATTACATGTTAATTATCAATGTTCCAGCCTTATCTCAACTAGACTATAAAGCAGGGGCCTGATTATTATTATTATTTTTAAAATATTTTATTTATTTATTTTTAGAGAGAGAGGAAGGGAAGGAGAAAGAGTGGGAGAGAAACATCAATGCATGGTTGCCTCTCATGCGTCCTCTGCTGGGGACCTGGCCTGCAGCCCAGACATGTGCCCTGACTGGGAATCGAACCAGCGGCCCTTTGCTTCACAGGCCCCTGCTCAATCCACTGAGCTACACCAGCCAGGGTGGGCCTGATTATACTTTCCATACAGTAAGTGTTCCCTACATATCTGCTGAATGAGTAAACTAAGGCACAAGTCCCAATCATGTCCAGTTTCTTTCTGCTAAGGAATTCCAATTGTAATCATGAGTATTACGTAACACACATTACAGGGGAGAGAAAAGGAGGAAATTTGAATTAGATGAACATTTAAAAAGCTGTTGTCTTGTCCAGGTTACAAAGATGACTTTGTAAGTTTTGTGTTGTTAAGCCAGAGTGCACTTCATGTTGAGTTTCTGTTTTTAATATGAATTGATATAAACCCTTTTAGTGGCAGGCACTCATATAGGTCTCAAACAGCAAAACAACTAAAGGCAGAGGAAAAAGAGAAACAAGTCATATCTCAACAAAGCCACTGTTTATGAGTGAGTGTTAAAATTTTCTGCAGCATCCAAGCACAAGAACAAAATGTAACTACTGAATATTTTCAACGTTAGCTTGTCAAGTATTCTCGGCTACAGGTATTCATCCCCCTCCCCTCGATTTAAATATGTGGGCGTTAGCTTACTCGGGGAATTCCAGGCTGTGCTTTCAGCTGCTGAGCTTCCCCCAACCCCCTCTGTAAGAGTTTCACATATTTACTCCACTGTTTGGGATACCTGATCGGTCCAGCTTTTGCTGCCGGTAAAACCACCCTGGGGAGTCAAAATAAGGGGCGAATGTAAGCCGTCTGTCCCGAACATCGCGGGTCCAAAGCGCAGGGGGCGG
>PVKM010044048.1:0-12363 GCA_004027735.1 Carollia perspicillata | reverse complement strand
TTTTTTTTTACAGTACATTTTGGCAGGCCCCATTTTTTTCTGACAGAAAAAAAATAACAGGCATATTTTGGGCGATTACTCAACTGGGGTCCTTTGTGACAGGATACGCAGCTGCGTGGCTAATGGAGCTGGCTTTCTCCCGGCTTCCTTCCCCTTTCGGAGTTCTTGTTTATCGCCCCATAACCCGCCCCCCCTAAAAAAAGCCATAAGCTACAGATTTTTATTTAAAAAAAAATGCTTTGTGAGATACTCAAAGGCAATAAATCCTTTGGATATTCCATTTCCAGGGCTGCAAACTCCACGCCCTCTTCCACTTTTTCTTTTCAAACACACACACACACACACACACGCTCTTGACTCATGACACGTGAATCTTCTTCTCCCACCCCCACGTCCCTGCTTTCTTCTGCACATGTGTCCAGCAGATCGTGTGTGTATATTGGGGGTGGAGTGCGTGTGGGGGAAGGGAGCAAGATGGGAACCATATTTTTGGTGCTTAACTCAGCAATTGCTCAAGGAAGGAATAATGACTTCCAGGGGCCTCGGGACCTTTTCCCCCCCCCCCCCCACCAAGGCCTGTGTGTTTCCATAATCTGTGACAATTTTGTGCTGTAAGCAAAAGTTATTACAAAACATGGAACTAGCTTAATGAGGAAGGGTATGTTCCAAACAGGGAGGGACTGTTTCTTTATAGAGGAAATCCAAGTCTGGCTGGCTTTGAAATTCAGGATCTTTGGGCTTCTCAGGACCTGGGGAAGAGACTCTCTGGCCTGTGGCATTTGACAACTGGAACAGGCCTTTTGGTTTTTTTAGAGATCAATCGGCTTTTTATTTCAAAGGTGTCTGGTTTATGGATGGGAAAAATTGACTAGCTCGTTAGGGTTGACAGAGGCAGATTGATACAGACGAGGTACAAGATCTGTGGCCAAAGGATGAATTGGAGCCTCAGTTGTGATCTGGAGCAAATTGTTTAACATCTGTGGGTCTCAGTGGCTCCGATGTTACATGTAGGACGGCATGCTCTCCCCCTAGGTTGCCGGTGAGAAAAGCGAGATGCGAGAAGGCCAAGGCAGGGGAGGGCAATGTAAAAGAAAGCCTGCAGTGATCACTTCTCCTGCTTCTTCATCCAAAGAGCGGGCTCGAGCTGTGAGCAGAGAAGAAAGGCTTGTTCTGTGAGAACCGTGATGTCGTCTGAGGAGAGACAGGAGAGCTTATTCACACAGTGGCCCAGGACACAAGATTCCTGGGGTGTTTGTGAGATGGGTATTACCTCCAAGTTTGCCTGCGCCCAAGTCCTCTCCCACACAGGTCTCAGAACCATAGGTTTGGTCATATTCTTTAGGAAACTGTTCCATCAAGCCCAGACAGAAGGCACCACTAACCCCACCTCTCCTGTCCGTCCTGTGACTCACTCATGTTTGCACGCACTCCATCCTAGAGAATCGAACCCTGGACAGCGCAGTTCATGCTCTAGCCCCGAGCCAACACCTTTCACTGGGCATTGCTTAGAGGCCCACTCCCTCCTTTATCTCCCTTCTGGTTTTCTTCCTGCTCTTCTCTATTAAACCTCATTCATGTATCATTTCCTATAAAATATCATCTAACACATGCCTCTCCTAGAGCGTCCACTGACTAGGAACACCTCGAGTGGGTGCTGCAAACCCTCTAGTAAACCCTAGAAACTGTCTTTTCTACTCCCCATTACTTGGGTCTAATGTCCTCATCAAAGGCAGCTGACCTGATATTGCCAGAGGGTAAACTGAGGCACCGGCCAGGCAACGAACTGGTAGAGATTACACAGCAAGTCCTTGACACGGACAGGAATAGAAACCCCACATCCTGATTCCAGTTTGCCTGAAGTCTAAAGAGGCACCTTAGCTTGGATATCCCAGAATAGCTTCTCCCAGGCCGACCAGCTGTGAAGTGATGTGTTGCAAGGGTTATTTTTTGCCTTGGCTTAACTCTTAAAAAAACAGCCCAAGCTCCTAAAATTGGCCTAAGAAAATCCATTTCTCACAATGTCCTCTGCTTGCCAAGTTTAAACCTAGCATATTACATCACGAACGCCTTCGGTCCTCACTCTCAGCTTACAGCAGTACTCAGGTACCTGAATTCAGTTCAGAAATCACAGTTTATTGAAGGAAACAGATCATTAAGTCACTCCACTGGACTGAGGCCGTCGACGTTGCTTATTTGGAGAAGCCGAGCACTGAATAATGTTCTCTTGATTTACGCAGACTAGGGCTAGCTGGAGCTATTTAACCAAGGGCGTGGCCGTCACAAGGCCTGAGGTCCATGGGAGCTGCTAGGAAGAGGGCAAGGGACAGTGGTGTGTGCAGTTGGCCCGCATGAGCTGGTTATTACATTTTCAGGAATTCTGCAAGCCGGTTGTTAAGCACAGCCATTATGACAAATTAAATGAAATGAACTTGTAATTAAATTATACTAAGAAACCAAGGTAATAGACTAAAAACAGATCACATCCTAATTATGTTGTGACGATTTACCATCACCTATGCGCTTGAGTTACATGTGTGATATCAATATGGTGGCATACACATACCGTGCATTTCTTCCTGATTCTGTGCTCAGTAACACCACATTGGTCAAGCTTAAAGTCAGCCGCGGTGAGAACATTTACACCAAAGCGAATTCTACAAATCAGGGCTTGTTTCGTTGATTGCCTAGACTTAAGAAAGTGCGAGAGCAAATGTTAATAAGTAGATTAAAAGTGTGTTATATCTGTAGCAATGACTTTGTTAATTGAGGTCATATTCTCCCAGTATTGAAAAATAATTATTCAACTCAGCAAAGAAACCATTCCTGTCATTGACGAGCGAATGAAGTTCTGAAATACATCACTGTAGTTTCATTTTTACCTCACATATTATTGTGAATGAAATTATCCTCCGACAGTCATGTCGCTTCTACACTTGGAAAGCTGATTTTTAAACGTTCACCGTCATACTCCTGAAAAACAATGTATGTGGACTACTCCCTCGGGGTCTCTGCAGGAAGACCATTGTTGAATACCTACAGCCTAGCAGTAAGAGGCATGTCCGAGACTCTGCGATGGAAGAGGAGATACTGATTGCCGGTAAGAGAACAAAATGAGAGACACCATTGAGATTCAGCAGCCAACCAGGAGTGTCAAACTCATTTTCCCCGGGGGTCACATCAGCCTCAAGCTTCCCTTCAAAGGGCCGAATGTAATTTTAGGACTGTATACATGTAACTACATTTAAGTTAAGCGAGAGCTTGGTGCCACTGCCGAGTAGAAACAAGGTGCCGGCCGGATAAAACAAGGTGGAGAACTGGATTTGGCTTGCAGGTATTGTGTTTGCCACCTGTGGATTAGCCTGTGGGATCAGGAAGGGAGAAAGTAAACTAGATAGGCTAAATAGAAAAATACGGCTGCATATCAAGGTCAGGTAGTAGAAAAACAACAATGACTTCTAAATTCAAGTTGAGGATTAATACCATATAGTCACAGTGCCTAAAAGGTTTTTCTTATACATGAGCTCATGTGACCTCCAGAACAGAACTATTTAGCTATTAGCATCATACCCATTTTACAGATGGGGAACTGAGGCAATAGGTGCTTAAGTAATTCGCCCATGATTACTCTTTCTACATAAATGGCTCAACTGGGGCATGATGGGGAAACAGAAATAGCACAGACTTTGGGGTTAGCACAGACACCCCTGGGTTAAAAATCCAACCTTGTCATTTATGTAACTTTGGTAAAGTTAACTTTACCTTTCAAAGTCTTGGCTTCTTTTCACTTACAAAATGGGCATGCTAATGCCTTGGTCGCACGTTTGTAATGAGGATTGGTTTAATTGAGATAATAGGTACTAGAACCTGGGAGGCCGTCAATAAATACTCATTTCCTTCTCCCTTCCACCATGATGTTTTATAATTATTTACACTTGATTCTGAAATGCAGTAGAAGACTCGTTTGGCTAACATATTCACTTTTATAATTATAGTTTTTAGGATTAGATGAAATTACTCTGCGTGGTTTTAGGCCAAGCCAATTTGAGGAGATGTGGGCGGGGACAGGGAGGAGGGAGGAAGTGGGCTAGAAGAGGGCTAGGCTGGGGTCCGATTTTGGAAAGAGCTCCTTCACTCGTTGGCAGCTGGATAGAATCCGCACACCCTACCACGTTCACCAAGGCCATTCTGTGCAATGGAGCTAGAGCTCCCGATGGACCACCCTTTTCTACACCTGGGCCTCCATGTCACTACTGATGGAAATGAGCAGGTCCAGCCTCTTACCCCTCTGTCCCCTAAGACACTCATAGCCTCACTGCCAGTGTCCAAGTGGCCTGAGTACATCAGTCACTAGGTGGACAGTCTGTGCCCTGAATGGTTCCCTGGGGCCAGCCTAATTCAGGCCCAAAGATCCCTGTTCTACTTGGTATTTTAAATATCGTGGGAGCTCACGGCAGTATGTTTGAAGGTATTTTTGAAGGTATTTCTGGAATGAAGGCCAGGAGATTCAGTTTGAGGTTCCTGAAATTTCATTTTGCAACTCCCATTTTAAGCCTCAGTTTCCTTATCTGGGACACAGGAGCCTGCCTAGCTCCTTCACAGGGCCAGTGCCACAGCTAAGTGAGAGAAAGTATTGAAAGTACAGGGCCAATCTCACAGGCTTGTCTCCAGCCCGCCCTCAGGTCTGGGTGCTCTGCAGATCACTCACTCCAGCAAGCCCACCAGGCCTGTGTGGCCCCGTGAGAAGAGCAGAGCTCCCCCGGTTGACTCTGACCTCCCGCTGGCCTGCCTACAAGTGGAGACATAGTCCCTGGATGCTGGGTGGAGAGGCTTGTCAGCTAGTCAGTGCAGCTCAAGCGCTAAGCGCATGAATGGATGCCTGCAAAGCACTCCAGGCTCTTTGCTTGAAAGCCACTGAAGCGAGACAAAGAGTGCCTTCCCCTGCCACATTCCTTAGCGGGGGGCTCGCCCCACCTGCCTCACCCAGAAGCACCTGTGCAGGTGTGGACACGTACACCTTCCTGGACGCTGGCTCTACCCTGATGGTGTGCAATGCAGTTGCATATTCCACTCTCCTACAGCAACTTCCGCAACTGCCGTGTGACACGTAGCTCTAATCTCCACAGGTCTGCTTCCAGAGCAGCAGAGTAGAAGCCATAGACACTCTAAGCTCTCCCGCCTACTGGGAAATATTTGGAAAGCTATTAAGGATGGCTTTCGATTCTCTGGGACCTCTCTGGGCCAGTGTGCATTCCCAAAGCAAATGCAGCCTCTCCTCTTGTTTTAGTTCAGAGCCTTTGGTGTCCCCAGCTGTTACCTACTGTAATGGTCTAGAGCCAGCCTGCAAGGAATGGGGTTCTAGCTTCCACTTGCTAGCTACATGACCCTGGGCAACTCACTTTAACCCCTCTGTGCCTATGTTTCTTCGTCTCTAAAAGGAGGAATCATAATTGTACTTACCTCACAGGCTGTCATGGATGTTGTATGAGCTCATGCAGTTGAGTCACAAGTTAACATATGAGTTAGCACAACTGTATGAGTTCATACAGTATATGTAAAGTGCTTACACCAGAGTCTGGCACATAGCAAGACTAATTACAAGTGATAATAATCCTGTTATTATTAGTATCAGTTTCTACCAGTTATTATCCTGGTCCTATTTTCCTGACTTTCTAACCATAGCCCGGCCCGGGCTACACTAAGTTGGCTACTACCACGAACACTCTAAAATGCATGGAAGAAAGGTTGCGTACACGAGTTGGGATGGAGGATTGGGATGAGGATTGGCTCAGGGGCGGGCAGGGGAGAAGAGAAAGGCCATGGAAAACAGGATGAGGGGACAGCACCTGGGCTAGCCTCTCAGAGGCCCAACAGCCCAGTGCAGTAGCAGAGTGTCTGGGGTTGCTCCCCAACCTGGGCTCCGCCAGCATCTACCTTAACCTGATTTTTTTAGTCACATGTGTACCACATGGTATAGAATGAATTAAAGCCTGTAGACTTTGAGTTCATCGAGGGTGAGCCCTCATCTTTGCCTTCCTCGTGCGGGTGGGAACTCAGTTGGCCCTTGAGTTGAACTGTATTAGAAAGTCAGTGCATTTACCACTTACCTCCTCCCTGGATTTAGACTAGGAGGTCGAGAATTACCGTGCCTGCTCAGTCCCAGCCCCGGGCCTTTTCTTTGCCCGACTGTGCTGCCCCACAAGGGAATCGGGAATCCCCTCGACACCCGAGCAAGCAGTGAGACAGGAGTGCGACCTCGTGCCCCTTTGCCTAGACTGCACCACCTTCCTCTGTTGTTTCTAACCCACCCCATGGCCCTTTGTTGAATCTGTGCCAGATAAACCCAAGGGACCTGAAATCTCCTCGAACTCTATCTCAGAACATCAACCGGATATTTTTAGATTTCCCCCAAACTCCCTCTAGATGCTAATAACACCCTGATCCTCAAGATATAATCTCCAGGAAGGGGGGCAGGAAAGGGCTAGCTTGTCGAAGCACTGCCTCTCTTCCTCTCTCTGCTGCTTCTCCTCCCGGCCCGGAGGAGCTTTCCACGCTCCCTCCCCACCCCACGCTCCCTCCCCACCTGGAGGAACCGCCCCCGGTCTACCTCCTGCCCTGCGCCGTGCAGTAAAGCCCTGTTACCAGACCTCTTTGCTTTGCTCTTGTTATCTAAAAGAAAGGTTTTTAAATTTAGGAAATCTTTTCCCACGAGCCTCCAGCAACTCAAGAGAGTCAGTGTAGACCCTTGTGGCTAAGCAGTGGCCCCTTGTCCCAGGTGGTGTCCCTCCATAAGAAGAAGCCAGAGCATGAGACGACATGGAAAGAAAAACAAAATGGTTTAAGAGGAGAGGATCATTGTATTACCCCAGAGTAGTTATGAAATAAAACATAGGCCATGATGCTGTATCTGTATAATTTGACATATCGTTTTATTCTTATGTGTGTATAATTTAAATAACTGGGAAAGGCATAGAGCAAATGAAAGCGGTCTTTCTTAAATAGTGGAAATAAACATGATTTTCACCTCTTTTGATTCAACCATGTTTTTTTTATTTTCTACAATTAATATATGTTATCTTAGAGTAAAAACAAGAAGAAAAAAAATTGATGATTTCTTACATTTTATGTGACATTTTATGTGAAATAAGCAAGTACCTATTTTGTAAATAAATATATAAAATATATAAATGATCATTTTATATGTAAAAATTCTGTATACCTCTGTATAATTATATATTACAATACATTATGCATATGTTATCAATAATATGCACTATACATTAGTTTATAGGTGACTATTCATAATGAAATAGTGGAAGACAGCACAAAAAAATACTAACAGTAGTTTTCATGCCACGTTTTTTCTGCATTTTCCAAGCTTTTTGTACTGAGCATTTATCATTTTTGTAATTTGGAAAACTAAAACTGTGTGATTCACTTGGACAATACAAATTTTCAAGTTAGTTTTACATCATTATCTCTGTTTCACTGATACAGATGATCTGCTTGTCGTAGCATGAACACAGGAGCAACTTTTTTGACTGATAGCTTTTAAAGCTCAGGCGCCAAACACAAAGGCCTGCGGGCCAACCCGGCCCTCCACCTTGTTTCTACCCGGTGACAGCGCCGAGCTCTCCCTTAACTGTTAAGGAGCAGTTGCATGTATACAGTCCTAAAGTTACATTCGGCCTTTTGAAGGCAAGCTCGAGGCTGATGTGGCCCCCGGTGAAAATGAATCTGACACCCCTGGTTTAAAAGCTTGGCTTCGACCCTGCCGTCACTACAAGACTTGGTGTTTCAGTTTGGCCACATCGGCTTCTCCACAGAACTGGTCAGTATGGTCGGGTGGACTGCCAATGAGTATCTAGAGTTGTTTACAAACAGTGAAAAAACACGCGATAGAGAATGTTCTGGACTTCATTCCCATGCATGAAAAACTCTGATGAGTAGGCGCTGCCCGCCTGTGTGTGTGCGCGTGTGTGTGGTGGGAAGAGTGTATGGAAGATGAATCCAGACGGCTGCTCGCTGCCCGAAGCAAGAGAAAGGTGGAACCCCCTCGGAAGGGGGACTGGGGAGCTGCATCCTGGCCGTTCATGCCCCTGGGGAGCCGAGCACGATGATCTCATGGTTATTTTCCATCCCCTAAGATCTATGGGACTTCCCTGATGCTTGTGTAGCTGTTTGTAATTTGTTCTTTGGCTAGTACTTTCTAGATTGCTCGGAGGGAAAACACTGATTTCTACATTTGTATTCTGGGCCGTAGAAACAGCAGAGTTTTCAGTTCCCACCCTCTGTTTATGGATTTGCCTTAGGAACTTTTATCCAATATAAAAATGAGTTCAAGAGAAACAGAGGTCTTAACTAGGCTCTCCAGACCCTCTGGGCCCAGGTGGGCCCATCTGTGCACAAGAACTTACTCTTCCTACGCCCAGCCCCTGCTCTTGGACTTCTCTGAGGGCAGGTAGGCTCTCCTCTCTACACAGGATTTTGAAATTCTCTGATGGAAGATTTGGTGTTATGGTAACTGTCATCTCGAGGCTGGAGAGGGTTTTCCACTCATCACCAGTCATCCTTCTACCAAGCAGTGTTAAATCCTTCCTCAACATTAGTAAGGGTTGAGAAACAATAGTGGTTTCATGCTCTTGTCTGAACGGCATGGAAAGTTCCAGGGGATAAGGGTGGGAAGGATGGGGAGGAGAATAAAAACAGAATGTCAGGATCTCAGGATGTCCAGTTTAAAATATTAGCCTCCGGGACTCACTGCTTCAAACATGTCACTGAGTCTATAAATACCATTCTCATCACCTGGAGTTGTAAAACCAACATTGTTTAGCTCCTTGGCTTTACATTCATGGTCTTGCTTGATTGCAGCACTCTGCTCACTCAACCACCCACCTCTCACAGTCCTCTGTGGGATTCTAGGACCACAGGGGCACTGCCTAGAAAGGAAAACCCATTACCCCACTGCCCTCAAGGAGGGACTGCCTGGGTCCACACTCAGTTATACTGGAAATTTCTACAGTTCTGGGTTCCGCATCTTGCTGATCACTTAAATTCTTTTTTTGTACAACCAATTGAAGTATTGCCTAAAGCCCAACAGTGCTCAGAGCACTGGGGTGGGGGGCATCCTTGGGGCAAGAATTCTGGTACAAGGTTGGGGACACACAGACTCAGAGAGACAAAGGCCAACGCATCTGAAAGAGAGAACATCTGGGGTGGTATTTGATAAAGAAGCAAGCTGCCTGAGTGGAGAAAGAGAGTCGGTTAGGCTCCGGGCTTCCCAGAAGTTTGGTAAGGAGTCCGGGGTGGGGGAAGAGCAGTACTGGAGCTGGACCTCAGAAGATGGGCAGCCTAGGTAGGTATTGTGAGCAAAGGGAGTGGCAGGAGCCACACACGCCTTCCAGTGGAAAGAGCAGGGATGGAGCAGGAGAGAGGGTGGGTTTGTAGGTTTGGCCGAGGTGGAGTTCGCGTGGGAGAGGGTATAGCAGGGCAGATGAGAAGCACAGGGCTACCTCACGGAGAGCTTTAAAAGTTTCTTTTCCATTGTTAAGTTCCTGTGTGCTTTTTTTCCAGATAAAGACATACTGTTAGCAATGGCTTGTCCAAAAAGCTGACATTTGCCTCAGACCTCTTCCTCCTGCTTTCTTCCTCATTTTGACTCACCAGTAAGCCCTCAGGCACCAAGCAACCCAGGGTGGGTGGTTTGCCTAGTTATTGTGGGTGCCTCATGGGTGCCTCATGGGCAGTCCAGGCTGGCTTTTCCTTGGCAGGGAGTTTCATTTTGCCAACAGAGCTGGACCGGGAAGAGGCTGGATCAAGGGTTTGGGCTATGTCTCCACAGGCTACCATCTTGGGAGGGCCAGTGGCAGATGCCAGGAGCTGGCTAGCATCAGGGTGCAATCTGGTAGCCACTGGAGAGACCCTCATCCTTGGAGGGTGTGTGAACCCACAGACACCTGCTTGGCTTGGCTCACTTTGGCTGGAAGCATTTCCGGCTGAGGTGAGCGGGAAACGGATGGCCGATTGAGAGTAGATAGTGAAAGGGAAGAAAGGGTTTTCAGTGCTGAAATGAGATATTTGTGAACCCCTCCCTATCTACACATGGATGAGGGCTGGCCTTAGAAAATGGCTCTGGCAGCGTTGAATCAGGAAGCATTCCAGTGGACGATGAGGGTTAAATGGACCCACCAGGGCTACCCCCCCCATGTGAAAGGGAGGATTAAAAGGAGCGAGTGATGGGAGAGCAAGGTAGACCATACAATGAGACAGAAGATACGAAGGGTCAGGGCGTGAGAGTCAGAGTCATTGCTAGCAACTGCTGGGGCCGCAGAGCTACTAGGGATGGGAACCAGAGTCACAGATCCTGGGCCCTTCCCATGTCTGGGCTCCTGGCCTGCTGCCTTCTACATGGATTTATGAGACCAAGAAGCAAAAGTAAGAGAAGAAGGACTTCTCAGCAGAAATGCCCCATAAACAAAGACTCCCCCCCCCCCAGCATCGCTGCAGCAGGGGGGACACTTGCCACACCTCCCTGCCTCATAACCATGACTTTCTCATTCAGACTGTCCATCTGTCCAGCCGTTCCGCCAAGCCCCAGAGCCCCATGCTGGTTTCCTTTGGAAGATCCCCAGCTCCTGGGGCGACCTCGGCAACAGCAGTGCCCACGATGGCTCCAGTCCCAAACTTCCCATCATAGGCAAGGGTTGGCCTGTCCTGTGGAAGTCGAAACAACACAGTGGCTGTTTATGAGCAAGAGCCCTCAATAAAGTCATCGGGACAGTTTTCTCAGCAGCATGTCTAATCTTCTCTGGCTGCCTTTCTGGGCTCTGGACTCTGGGCTCCCGATCCATTTCGTTTTTTTTTTTTTTTCTTTGACTCATTCTGGGACTTCTGTGCCATAAATCTGAGCCCCCTCCAGTGCCTGGTCCCATCAAGCAGGCAGACCATTCAGAATTAGCTGTGGTCATGGTTGTCCAAACTGACAGGTAGGGAAACTGAGGCACAGCAGGCTACAGGGCCTTGTCTCACCTCCTGCAGCGACCCGGCAGCTCAGCTGCCAGCAAGGCCCAGGGTTCTGGCTGGGACTTCGACACTGGAGTTTGTGGGTAAGGATGGGGGGCATGTAAGCTGGGCCACACTTGGCCGCAAATCCCAGAGCTGTGTGGCAAATGCAATTGCACTGTGTGTGTGTGTGTGTGTGTGTGTGTGTGTCTGGCAAAGTTGATGATGGTGTTTGAAATCCTCCCCATGCCTGGAATTTGACAAGCACAGAATAGACATGGACCAGAAAACCCAAAATAATGGGGGAGAGAGAACAAAGAGCCTTCCCAAAGCCATGGATCAAGCTGTGGGCAAATTGTCTTCCTGTTTCTCATGCAAAGCCCCTGCCCCCAGGCCCAAGGGGCTGGCTGGGCTGGTTTGGCCAGTCCAAGGCTGTGGCTGAACTCCTGACTCCAATCCCTCCTCCTGCCTCAGGCCTCCCTGGGTGCAGGCCTACGTGATGTGGAGAAGGGAGTCTGGAGGGGGCAGGCAGGGAGGCTGTTAGGGTTTCAGACACTTTCTAGGTGCCTCTGGGGACCTACATATTTCCTATGTAAAGTTCAGTCTGTTTGCAATTAGGCCTCTCTTCTTTGCTTATTTCCGGAAAGATTAAAAATAGCGAAATCAGCTTAATCTGGACTCTCTGAGATCAACAAGGCCACTGTTTGCAACAGTATGAAAATACCAAGTGGTCCCACCCACATTCATGGGTAACACAGTGTGGCGGGCCCAGTAGGCTTTCTGTAATGGAGGAGCCTTAAGTTGCATGAATTCTCAACAGATAAGACTCTGTTTTTGATCCCACCGAGGGTATCGTCAACTAAAATGGAAGGAGTTTAGCTCTGCTGAGGGCCTGACATCCTCTCTTTTCTTCTAAATGAGCTCAAAACTGTGAAAGTCTGCTTGGGGAAACAAACCCACCTTGGTTTTAATTAGTTCACCAGTTTTAGCCTTAGGAATCTGGGCACGCAGAGGATCCCGGGCAATTTCACAGACAATGCGCTGCTTTCGACCCATTGCTGTCAGCACGAGCATCCGAGTTGTTTCACCAGAGGTTGGAAGAGATGTCGCTGATCACCAGCCGTCCTGGGGAGGAACACCCGGCATCTGTGAGATGGCTTCTGAGCTGAGGAGGACCGTGGATCAGAGGGATGCTCCCCTTTTCTGCTCTATATTAGTCAGAATGGGAAAGGCTATGCTGCAGTCATAAATACCCGCCGTTGTCTCAGTTGTTACACCATCTGAAGCTTGTGACATCAAGATTGCTGGAGTCAGAGACACTCTGGAGACAGAACTGGAGAGTTACTGAGATGTTTTTAAGGGCCA
>PVKM010044047.1:0-12337 GCA_004027735.1 Carollia perspicillata | reverse complement strand
AATCCTCGATAAACTCAAGGGCCTTGGGCTTCCTCGGTGGGTCATTTAAGCAACAACCTGTTCATTATTCATGATTAAATTAACAAATATTTATTGGGTACTTACTGTGACTCGAGCACTTGCTATTATTTCAGAAATAGGTTGGTATAGTGGCAAACGAACACAAATTCTGAAAGCAAATTACCTGGGTTCAAGACCCAGATGCCGCACTTATTAGCTGTGGAACTCTGGGGCAACTTACTGAACCTTTCTGTACCTCAGGGTTTTTATCACTCGAAGGAGGACAGTAGTATCTTCTCCATGAGTCGTTGTGAAAACTGAGTTAACGTCTAAAGTGCTAAGAACTGGTTAATAATGGCAGTTGTTAGTAGTACTACTCTCCCTGGCCCTGAATAGGGCTCTGGAGATACAATGGTACAATGATGAACAAACTTGTTGAAGTTCTTGCTTGGAGTCTAAGGAGAGGAATTCAGTAAAATAATTATGCATTGGATTGTGTACCGTCCTTACCAGTTAAGGTAAGCATATATCAGAAAGGAATGCAGAAAAGGAATGTGAAGGCCTAATTACAAAGCAAACCCCTGTCCTGAGCTGGAGCATTGGGTCTATGCTCTCCGTAATCCGGAAGCATATCCTGAGGTCGCATGGGTGGAGGGAGGGAGGCGGGCCAGGAGAAAGTGGAGCAGAAGAGCTATAGATGGTCTGTGCGGCCATGTTAAAGATTTTAGTCTGGATCCATTTGGAAACAGGAATTGATTGGGGGATTTTAAACAGACGAGGGCCTGCTATTTGGTTTGTATTTGAAACGAGTAGTAGTCTGACTACATTTTAGAAAATTAATTAGGTGCCAAAAAATAGATATGATGAGACTGCTTCAGCAACCATTTTAATGGTCCAGGTACAAGGTGGAGTTAGCTTGGGTTACAATGCTGTAGGTAGAGATGGGGCTAAGTTGACTAGACTCTTCTCACGTTACCTGGTACCTCCTACCCTTGGAGTACCAGCTCTGCCTTTGCCCAAGGTGACGGAGCATTTTATTTTCGTAAGCCTTGTCCTAGACTCTAAATATTACCAGATATCCTAATGGGAGGCACAGACCACCAATTGATGTTAAAATGTGCAGAAATTACTTGCTAAATGCATGGGATCTTCTGATGGTGCCAAGAAGCCCAAAAGTAGGCACATGGTCAGGGAGAGGAGAGGGAAGGATATGTTGAAAGAAATGAGAAATTCTGTTGTCATGAAATAAAGAAAAATGTGTTCCAACAAAGCGTGTTAGCCATGACTTTTCCAAGGACGGATGCGTTTGATGGGAGGTGCACAGCTCTTTGGCACCTCCAGTGGAAAAGCTCTTCTTTCTGGATGTGGTGAGACTTTGCTCTTACACGAAAGCAGATCTTAGCTAATGTTTCACAGGCCTGTGTTGACAGTTTTCCGATAGGAAACTTTCAAAGACAGGGGTTTGGAATATGGGCCTTAGCCAGAGCGTCTGATGCAGGAAGAACACTTGGCATTAGATTAGAATCTTCCCGTTTACTACCAGGAAATGAAGACAGGATAACAGCTCTTCTGCTATAAGACACTCAACTGACAGGCGGTAGAAAGGATAAATAGCTTAAATCCCGCTGAGCCCTCTTGTACACTGGCTTCTTTACCTACCTGGTGCTTATTTAATACTCATGATGACGCCAAGGTGTTTGATGCTGTCCTTAGTTTTCAAATAAAAAATACGTAAGCTCGGAAAAGTTAAATGACTTCTTCAAGGTGGCTAAGCCTGGAAGGGCAGATAACGATTCAAACCTATTGCTGTCTGGTCTCAAACTCACTCTTTTCCCCACCTCTATGTTTGTGGCATTGTTGGCCTAGTCGTATTGGCTTAACTGGGCTTCTCTGTAAGGATCTTCCTCCTCATCCCTCTCTTGCAAGTGGAAATAGCTCCTTTGGGGAGTTAATGAGAAAGCAAGGTGGCAGGGAGGAGGGGGCAATCAACAACACTGCTACTTTTTTGTTTCTCCAGCACCAGAGCTTAAGGCTGTAGGACAAAATACTAAAAGACGGAAGGTAAGGCTATTTTATCAGAAAGCAACAGTGAAGTGGGTTGGAAACATCATGTATGGGTAATACTTCATAGCACTGAAATTGGTACCAGGTGCTACTTTATGGGGGGCTGATGGATTAACTAAGGGGAACACTGTGCAAAATGGGGTGCACGGTCCCTTTTCTTCCTTTATGGCCTCTCCCATGTGTCCTCCTGGGCCTAGCCTCATTTTGATAATCTTCTCATCAGAATCATTAACAGTGGTTTCCTCACTGGGGTATCAGCTGGGTTTGTGGAGTGCCAGCGTTCTCTGGAAGGAACTCACCGCGTCACTCACAGGCAGACGCCATAGTCAGATCTCTAACAGCTGCAGCAAGGATGTGTTGGCCAGTGATACCGAAATTCTAGAATGAACTAAAAATATGGATATTTCAGTGCTCGGGCCTGAATTTCAACCCTGTACCCTTTTCTTTTTATCTTTTCCCTGCTCTCACAGTAAAGAGGAGGTACTTTCCTCCTCCTCTGCTTCTGTAAATCACATCCACAATTTCAGCCATTTCACTCTCTCATCTGCATTACTGTGATTTAATATTATTTTTCAATCAAATTAATTGTTTTTGGTTTTATTCTAAACAAACGAGATATGAGGTTGGTAGTAGTTTATTTTTCTATACACATTAGTATAAATGCATAACTATTCTTCCGATTCACCATCTACATTAACCTCCCGTTAGATGAGTGCTATATGTACTGTGTTAGAGAAATTTCTTAAACGGTGAAAAGAGACTAACTCAACCATTTATAGGCCAGGTGGCTACAGTCATGTTGTTTTCCCTAACGTCAGTCTTCCCATCTGCAAAATGGGAAGGCTGCTACACACCACCTAGAGTGATTATGAAGATTCAGTGAATCAGTTACAGTAAAACTTATTAAGCTCCTACTGAGTACCAGAGTCCATACCATGCCCTCGATGTACATGTTATTCTATTTAATCCTGACAACTATTTAATCCTGACAATAATCCAATGACGAAAGTACTACAATCCCACCCATGTTATAAATGAGGACTCTAAGGCTTTGGGCTGTTATGTAACATGCCCACCATTTCTCCTTTATCAAGCGGTAGAGTGAGAATTTGACCCCTGTCCTGCCTGATTACACGGCCCATGCTCCTGACCTCCACACCATCAGTGTGCTTGGCACCAGTAAGTACTCAATGACCATATACTCCTTTCCCTTTGGAGAGACCAACTCAGGTTGTTCCAGTGTGGGTGCTAGCTTCTTGATGGCCATGACCACCAGTACTGAGTTACACAGAGCTGACGCTAACAGCTCTTTGTGGATGACTTCACTGAAGGCTCTAGGATCCCAGTGGAGTCGCCTGTCACACTTCCCTTGAGGAAGACAATTTTCCCATCTCTCTAGTGACTCTGGGACAGGCTGGTTGTAAGCAGAAACTACACAAGCCTGAAGCAGAAACCAGCTGACAGGATCTGAAAGTGTCCTTTCCTAGTTTTTCCCATTAGCTGAAGACTTCAATCTCCAAACAGAAGTCTTTTGTAGATGTTTCTCAGTGTGCACATTTTCTGAGTGAATTAGGAATCGAGATTAAGTTTTCACCAGGAAGTGTGCAAAGATTGCATTCGGGTACCTGGTGTCTGGGGAAGAACAGAAGCCAACACTGAGGTGAGGAAAGGGCACGCCTAGAGGAAGGGGACCTTGCTTCCTTCACGATTCCCCGTAGATCTCTTCCTCACTCTGGCTGCCTTCACTCACTTGGTACAACTAGTTATTAACCTCTTATGTTTCATGATTGATCTCATGCAAGCTATTGGCCCTCTCCCTATGAACATATATACCCATGCATGTACACGAATTTGCACACAGCTGCAGGGACTAAATGGACCCTCCTAAGAACCTATGGATCCCCCCTATCCAGGTCACTAACTCCGTGAGTTATGGAGACTCGGTGAGGTAATCCCTCTAGGGAAAGATAACAGTCTCTTGGTGGATGTCTTATATGATACAGAAAGTTTGGTGTTTGTTTCTCAGGGTGTAGAGTTGTTAGGAAGCACTCCCGATCAAGACTTCTGTTAAGAAAGAGTTACAAGAACACTGGAATATCTTGTTTTAGACAATACGCTAGTACTTTACTATAGCATTTAAATAAGGAAAGACAAACAGAGATGAGAGATAGCATATCAGAGATTATAAACGAACACAAAATATCCGACCATTTAAAAATAACTTTCCTCTGCATATCAGTGCACAATGTAGAAATAATAACAGCGATGAAAGGAAAAACTTAAGTAGCTCTTA
This sequence comes from Carollia perspicillata, assembly GCA_004027735.1. Taxonomy (NCBI): domain Eukaryota; kingdom Metazoa; phylum Chordata; class Mammalia; order Chiroptera; family Phyllostomidae; genus Carollia; species Carollia perspicillata. The sequence continues at coordinate 7,980 of PVKM010044047.1, read as the reverse complement.
CAAAGTGCCAGGAATTAGTCCGCGTGCTTTAACTAATTAATATGCATGGTCTCGTTGCCCTTTCTTCCATGAAAACTACAAGGGAAAATGTTTTTTATTCCTCGATGGGCAGAATCCAGGGTGGGAGGGGGATTTAAAACATAAAAATGACTGAAGAGTTTGCATCACCTCATTGTTATTATCGAGCAAGTTCTCCCGTCGCTGGGGACTTAAAGGGATCCACATAACTGGCCACTCAGCAAGGGCATCAAAGGATTTCCGACTCTTCCAAGTTCATCTCCGTGGCAGCCAGCGGGTTAACTTTCCGAGGCCCGGCCTATTCAGAGGCATCTTGTGAAGCAGAATGCCTTGCTTGCCCCCATTGTTCTCTAGGAAAACTCTTGTTTTCCACCTCAGTTGGTATGTTGAAAACACTTTACCCCAGAGATGCCGGGGGGCCGCAGGGAATGGAATGTGGCCCGTGAGCCAGATGTTCGTAACCCTTCGCTCCGCGCTGTGGCACAATACCACAAACTGTCGAGTTGTGTAAGAACTAAAGTAAAGACAAAAACAGAATGTAATATTTACCAGATGAGAGTTTTTGTGCGTGTGTGTAATCTTGCTGGAATTTTGGGAGTATCCAACTCATACACTTCAAAATGGGCTTCGTGTCCCACCCCGTCGCACCCTCACCCCTCGCCCCCACTTTCTCCCTCCCGAGCGGGGAAAGGAGAAAGTCATGCAAGTCGCCGTCATTGTCCAAATCAACAGTGAGCTTCATATAGCCCTGGGCTGTGAGCTACACACTAAAAGATAGACATTGCAAGGCGGTTTTTTGGCCCCATCTCAGAGGGAGAGCCCTGAAAACATTATTTCTGGAACAATTTTCAGAACTAATGCTAACCAAGGGGATGCTGTGTGTTTTGGCAACTTTCATTCAGCGTGAGTGGTTAAACAGTTATATAAATTGTATGTTCAGTATTAGTTCGTCCCCAATTCTCGAGTGTATAGAATAGAACTAGATTCAGATGAGAATTTGGGGGCACGTGCAAAGAAGTATGCTTCTTTGGAAGGCTATCGACATGATTTCACGACGTGTGGACTCTGACACAGACGAGCAGCCTAAAGAAACGGGTAGAAGACCCCTGTCTCAACGGAATTTAGTCTGGAAAGAGTGAGGATGGGAAGAGAGAGGAGGATTTAAAATGCATTTGGGACACACGTGTTCTGAAGAGGCATCGGGTTCTTTGGGTTTTCACTTTGAAAAGTAGTTCGACAAGTTCCACCACACATGCTCATGGCCAACGGGTATTCTTTCTGTTGAGCAGGGAAGTGAGACCGTTGATCCAGTGGCTTCGTTATGACATGATCGTGAGTGCTGAGTCTAGGCCACTGAGCTGGTACCATGTTACCTTTCTTCCTTTACAGCTGTGTAGCTCAGGGTAGACTCTCCACCCACGAGAGCCAGTCCATGGATTCGGCGATGACTAATCCAACTCTCCCCGTCCCTTGAAAATCTGAACTAAGAGCAGACAATGGCAGGTCTCTGAATTGAAAGGTCACGTGCAGGTGGCAATAGGGTGGCCTCTTTTAGCCAGTCGCAAATGGGAGGAGTAGCAGAGAAAGCCGGTCTGCACAGAGAAGTGAAAATTTTCATCAATTTACTACTTACCTAGAGAAAAGGATGTAAGATGACGTGTTCCCAGAAAGAGAAATACAGTAACTGCGGATGCCTGTCAAATGCATGGTTTTCCATTTCCAGCCCACGCGAGGCCCCAGAACAGGTCACTGTTTTTCGCCTTTCTGCCACTAGAACGCATACGGCTCTTTCCTACACAGATACAGTCTCAAAAAAAAACACTTTGATTGTAACAGGAAGTTCCAGCACCATAAAAGCCCACACTAGAAAAAAACTGCCAATTAGTTCACTTATATTCATGTATAAGAAATTTAAAGTTTAAAGTTTACTCACAGAGATGAGGAATTTGTTTTCTTATTGTTGCTTACTTGGCTTCTTTTTACAAAAGTCTCTCATACCCTTGTGTGCTGCTTGGGGTGCAGCAAGGCCGTTCTAAGTACCAGATCTGCAGGGCAAAGCGCAGAGACCCTGCGTGGCATAAGTCTACATTCAATAATGGTGTATCGAATGGAATTTGTGCCATGACACAAGATAGGTGAGAGTAGGGTGGGTTTGCAAAGAAAACTGCTAACAGCTACACTCCAGTTCTACCATAGATGGTTGATTTCAATCCTCCCAGCTGTGTTGAAGGAAGTGGAGCTGTAAGTGTTAATAGCGAGTTAAATGAAATAGATACCATACATGTGCATTATGGAAACCATAAACTCTGTAACGTTAGCAGAAGATTCTAGAGGAGAAGAAAAAGATCCCCATGGCATGCCAGCGGGTAATATGAAAGGAGCTATCTTACTTTCAAGTCCCATTCTTGACTAATGGAGGGTCTGGTGACAAAAGATCATGCTGCCACTTTGGGAGGTCACGAGTCTAGTATCAAGTAGCAATTAAAATGGATTTCTGCATTGCCCACCCTTCCCATCCTGTATCCAGCCCTTCCCTCTTCCATCCTGGTCTCTGGACTTCTCATTCATCATGCGGCCTTCCCACACTCTGGGAAGTCTTCTTGCAATTTAGCACACACATTAACAATGAATGCTGTCGGTTGACACTTAGTATGTGCCAGGAATCGCACTGAGCGCTTCATATGTTATCTATTTAAGAGTCCCAGCAACCCCTGGTGTATGGGCATTTCCCGATCTCTCTTTTACAGATGAGGAAGGTAATGCTCCCAGAGGTCAGGTTACGGGTCCAAGTCACACAGCTGTGAGAGGCAGAGCTGGGACGTCCCCGCAGGTCGGACTGCATGGCCCATGTTGCAAACAACGAAGCTCTTCAAACTATTGAAGTGCTCAGTTGTGTGCTCGAGTCTTGAAAGAGTCGATCTCAGGGCCACCTCTGCTATCAGATATTTTCCTATCAATGACCGGGAACCTGGACCAGAAAGCTGTAGATTCTCTAATTAAGAAAACACTGGCTCTCAGTTGAGGTAGTATCATTTTTCATGTGTCCACTAACATGACATGATCTTGAGATTGTGTTTTCTCCGTAGAAGCAAAATGCCTTCTTATAGCATTATCTATGGCATCCCATAGAGTTCACATGTAATAAATGTTCTATGAGTTCTAACTAAGAAAGTTATTCAATTCTATATAAATTAGTATACATACCTTTAACTCCACATTCTGAAGCTCTTACAAACTCCTATCTCAAGGGACCCAGGGCAGCCCTGCCTCCTGCGTCGTGCTGTGTGCGAGCGAGGTTCAAGCAGTATCGTAACAAGAGCTCCTCGAAACAAACACAAGTTCTTTGGATTTACCTTTAGAAAGGCTTTTCTGTAGAAAATTATTAGGAGAAATATTTATTTAGAATACATTGAGCCTATTTTTGGAGACCCATTTTCCAGAGAATCAAAAAGTTCTCACATTCTGGATTCCAGTTTATTTTTAACCTTATACTAGTTTTTTAAAATCTTAAACGTAACATCAGGATAAAAATTAATCTATAAAACCTGTCTAAAATGTTTCCCTGGAAGAGCAAGGCGAGGGGCTGTGGGAAAGAAGGTACAGTGGCCTTGGAGGGAAAGCTGCTTCCTGTTTCCCCCCGGCTGGTCCCCAGTGAGACAAAAGACTCAGCGTTACTGCGTCCTTCTGAAAGGAACGCTGTTGCTTCTGCCGCTGTGCTGATATAGAAATGGGAGTCACCATTACGCAAATAAGTATTTGCTTAATAGAACAAATTGTTCTATTTGGGCTCCTTTTGGCTGTGCTATATGATTCCCCCCCACCTTGGAAAATAAGCTGACATTGAAAATAAAGGAAATGTAATAATTATCACAGGAGATATAGTTTGAAGATGGCAAAGGGACCAAAATAGCGGTTAAGGAAAAGAGAATCAAATCATCTAAGGTCTGAGTGAGCGAGTGGGTTCCCAGAGCTCCTCCGAGCCCATCAGCCCTCCTCCGGCTTTCAGCCCTGCTGTCGTGCACCTGTGACTGCTGGCGTGGGTTCAGGGCCCACGAGGGTGCTTCCCTTGGAAATTCTCTCTCTCACGTGCACGGAAGGTGGGGACAAACAGATACGTGGCCCTGAAATGAAAGCCACGAGATACCACTCAACAAGTATCCGTGGCCAGTTCACTCACCACATTTCCCCACACACACTTAACCCCGTGGGTTTCTTCTCTCCTCACTGTTTCCCCCCATTTCTTTTCTTTTCTTTTCTTTTTTTCTTCTTTAAAGAGAAAGCTTCATCTGATCTGGCAGAGAAGGACAAACCTCCAAAGTGGGCATTCTGTATTCTAATGACAAGTGTTATCCTGGGGCAGCCAGCAGGGCCTGGACGTACGCGGGGAGAGCGATCCAGTTATAGCCGTGACAATGCCCGGTAAGGCGAGAGCTTGGGAAAGGCCTTCGTCAGTGGCTGGTGGCCGGGTGGTTTTCTCTTCTGGGGCGAGTTTGAGGCAGCAGGTGGGACTCCCTCCGTGCCCACTGCAAAGGCTTGGGGACGTTAGGTAAGGCTGCAGACCTCCCCTTATCTGCGCGGTCAGAATACAGTAACGCTAGCCCTTTCTTTGTCCTACCAAACATGAAACCCCGTCCGAAGGAGGCAATAGGAAACCCTTTGTGATTTCCAGGCTTGGATTGAGTTTAAGATGCTTCTCTCAATTCATAGTACATTCCAGCATGGAGCCACCCTACACCCGAGCCTGTCTCATGTTTGAGTGGAATTTGGGGCAGGGGCGGGGGAAGACTTAAGGTCCCCGCTAAGACGGCTGGAAAGGGAAAGGTTCACTTTTTATTTTGTTTTTGTTTTATTTGGCCCATCACTCCCTGAATGGCCTTGGAGAGAGCAGGAAGTGGAGGGAAAGGGCCTGCTTGTTTAATTTTAAGACATTGGACCAGTGGGATAGGATGGACCATGGAACAGGTTTATATATACAGCATCATAAATGCTAACATGGAAACACAGACATAATAATTGAGGGGGAAATCAGAAACAGGCCACGAACTATTGTGTACGATATCTCTTTCTTTTAAAAAAAAGTATATACATATGTACTTTGAAAAAAAAAAATGTCTGGAATGAAATAGACCAAAATGTTAACAAAGGTGGTCTTGGAATGGGAGATTTGGGTGGTTTGACTTTTTTTTTTCTCTCGGCATGTTTATAGTTTCTCTTTTTTTTTCTAGCATGTTCAAGCTTTTAGTTATGTATATTTTCATTTTAAATTAAAAGCTAAATAGTAAGATAACAAAGGAAAAATAAATAAGCAAAGTTCTGAAGCACAGGTCCCGCCCCTGCCTCGTTCTGGCTGAGCAACCTGTAAGCGCCCCTCGGCCGGCCTCACGCTTTCCGGTTCCCACTTATCGGCAGAGAGGCCTGGACCCTCCCCACAGGGTAGTCCTGATAATTTGATGGGGAGCTCCTCATGACAGTGCTGTGTGCAGCGTGCGCTTCCCATGAGCGTGGAGTTGTGCTTACTACTATGTGGCCTCCTGCTCTTCTGGGAAAGCCAAGTCCTTCCTTAAGAATTTCCTGTGAGCCTCGTATGTAGCTTAAGGGGTGGTGGTCGAGTGCTCCCCATAGGAAGGCCCGCCACCCCCCAGAGCCCCCGAGGATCTTCTGCCTTCCATCTGGTGCTTCCTTTGTCACGGTGGCTGTGGAATGTGCCTGGAGCTGGGGTGACTCCTGGGCAGCTAGTCAGAGAAAAATGGAACTGTGTACCCACAGCGCCAAGACACAATGCTGGCCGCAACGAAGGTCAGACATCCCAGAGTTCAACCACCTGTGAGACAAGGCTCCTAACCGGCCTGAATCTTGGCTCCCTCACCTGAGAAAGGGCACTATCGTAGTCGCGCCCTCTCTGGGTTCACTCCCGCCATAGTGAGAGGATGACGTACAGCGCGTAGCAGAGAACCTGGCACAGTCAATGGCAGCTGCTGCCGTGTGAACCCACTGAACAGTCCCTGCTAAGGGCACAGGGCAGGCAGTGCTGATTGGAGGTGACGGTTATTCTTACCAACTGTTCAGTAACAGTAAGAATAGTTACGATGTGAACCCATTCATGCCTGAATGGCATGAGAGGGTAACGCCCAATGGGCTGCATTCTCTCTGTGAACTTTCCTATCTTTTCGGTTTGAAATGCAACAGGCTTGTTCCTCTGAATGGTTTCAGGGCTTTATTATGTTCTTCCCAAGAGTGTTTTCTTTGCTGAGCCCGAGAGACTTGGAGAGAAAGATCAGAGAGAGTACAGCTATTGCAGCAATGAATAAATAAGACTGTAATCTGAACACTCTTTCCACCCAGGGCTGCAGGGCTTGCAACTCATTTTATAGCTTTGCCCTGCCTGCCAAAGTCAGGGGCCCTGCATTCCTAGGTGATTCCCTGCCTACGGGGAGGGAGCAGGAGGATTCCAAGAGCTTCCCCTCTGAAGCTCGAGGATCTGTTCAGATGGCGGCTCCTTTGTCTCTTAGGGACATGTCCCTGTGCAACCTCTCGGCGATCATAAGAATGAGAAATGATATACTTATAGAGCGGCATATAGTATGTACGTAGAATGGACAATGTTTTTATTATTATTAATACCACTCCTGTCGTCAAGCTGAATCGAGAACAGTGGGGATGATAGTCCTCTATCATATGCTGGACAAATGGCTCCTAGTGTTGGGCTCTGCTCGGATCTCGAGAGTGAGAGGGGTCTGACCCTCCTGGTTCTGGAAAAGACCGAGAAGGTAAAAGCAGCAATGCTGGGTCTGAGGTAGGGATGCTCAGTCTATAATTGAGGGGACAAGAGACCTCTTTACCAAGAAGAATAGTAAGAGTAACAGTAACAGTATTGTTCATCATTAATTATATGGCAGACCCTGTTCTAAATTCATGGCAAGTAGTAAATTTTTTAACCTTCAAAACATCTTTTTGAGGTATAACATTATGCCCATTTTACAGATAATTAGGTCACAGTGAAGCTAAGGAATTTTCCCAGTCACATAGCTAGTAAATTTGGGAGCTGAGATTCGAAGCCGAGCCACTGTCCTATGTCCACGTTCTGCCCCTTTGTGCCATATCCAATTCCATTATCTAATGAGGTTGTCAAGGGGAGGAGAGTGAAACGTCCTCTGTTAATGCAGGTGGTCAAATAGGACCAGCAGTAGAAAATTCAGGGAGCAAGATTTCATCCCAACAGAAGGAAGTCAGCAGTAATTCAAAGATTGGCTGTCACATGAGGTAGCGAGTCTTCCGTTACTAGAAGTATTCAAGTAGTTCTTGGATAGCCGTTCATGATGGTAAAGCTTTGAGAGGAGTCTAGTATGTGGAAAAAGTTTTCACTAAATAAACCATAAGTCCTCTCACAACACTGACTTTCTCCTGTGCCAACCCCAACTTTATAGTTGTTTAGTAAGAGTTTCAGTAAATGAGCAACTGAATGAGTTCACTGACTCCATGGACATTTCATATCAAAGACTTACTTAACATGTACAAAGCAAAAATGACCTAATCTTCCAGATGCCTAAAGCACTTAGTGACTTTCAGTATGTCAGTCGACAATAAAGGTTATCCCCATGTTGTCATTTTATATTTGACTATTTTCTTTGCTATAATTGGACTTTAAAATCGTTGCCACAGGGATAATGCCTTACCACGTTTAAGTGGTAGCACTAGAAATATGATTAAGTTTCAGGTGAATATCCCAGATGCTGCCAAGATGTCTTGGGCCACTCATTCATTCATTCCTTTACCAAAAGTTGATGATTTTGCTTGAATTAACCTTGACTGTGTGCCAACAGGAGGCATTTGGTGACTAGGTGTTCACTGAATGCAGCTGATCTGCAGGCTATGTCTCATAGACCGGCAGTTCTTGAGTGTGGTTCCTAGTCCAGGAGCTTTAGCATCATCTGGGAACTTGTTAGAAAAAGCAAATTCCCAAGC
>PVKM010044046.1:0-12383 GCA_004027735.1 Carollia perspicillata | reverse complement strand
TCCTCCAGCACCTATTTGTCCTCCCAGACTAGAACGTGAGCTTCTTGAAGCAGTGCTCCCAGGAGCCAGCACAATTCCTGGCACAAATAAATGTTTGCTGAGCAAACAAACAAATGAGCAAATGGAACAGTCCCAGTGATTCCTGCAGAATGAACCCCTACTGGGCCCCTTCTGTGCTTTATGGCATGTTGCTTTCCCAGCACTTTCTTTCACACGTTAGAGCATTGTGTTGCCACAACAGCCCTTTCCTTTGTGTTGCTCTTTCTATTTTATCACTATTTTAGAGATGGAGAAACTGAGTTATAGTGAGGTCACTGAGCTGGGCCTAGAACCCAAATATTTTTCATTGCACCCACTCTTTATATGCATTAATGTCAGCCTCTGTTACTTACAACAGGGAAAGAAGAACAGAATCAGGTTAACTTGTCCACAGCTGAGAGCTTTTTTGAGGTGGTGAGGGTTATCCCTCTTTAGCCTGCGAACTGGGAAAGTCTACCTTAAGTCAGGTGCTGCCCTGCTGGGCGTGCACTGCAGGGACCTCCAGGAAGTCCTCTCTTTTGCAAATGCATCTTCTGCCATCTGCTGGGTGAAAGCAAAATTTCATTACTGCCATTCATCAGCTATCCTAATACAGTTTTCCATCTACTGAGAACCTCCTCAGTGCCATGCAATTTACCTGTATAATTTCTTTAATTCTTCCACACAGCCCTAGAAGGTAGATCCAAATCTAGTTCTTATTTTCAGATGAGGCAAATGAAGTTTATTGTGCTTAGGTAACTCACCATACATGTACTAGCTTCCTAGGACCGCTGTAATATCACCACAAACTTAGTGGCTTAAAACAATAGGAATTGCCCTGCCCAAATAGCTCAATTGGGTAGAATATCATCCCAATATGCCAAGGTCGTGGGTTTGATCCTGGTCAGGGTACATATAAGAATCAGCCAATAATTGCATAAATAAGTGGGACAACAAATTGACCTCTTTCTCTCCCCCCACTTCCTTCTCCTCTCTCTCTCTAAAATCAATAAAATAAAAATTTTTAAAGCTTAAAAAAATACAATAGGAACTTATGCATCACAGTCAAGGTCTGCGACCAAGGTGTCAGCCGGGCAGTGCTCCTTCCTGGAGCTCTGAAGGAGAATCCTCCTCGCCTTACAGCTTCTCGTGGCCCCAGGGGCTCCTTGGCTTTTGGTTGCATCCCTCCAGCCTCTGCTTCCTTCTTCACCAGTGGCCTTTCCCTCTTTCTCTCTGTGTCTCCCCTGTGTGTTTCTCTTATGAGGATATTTGTCGCTGAATTTAGGTTACACAAGGATGATCGAGGGTGATCTCTTCTCAAAATTCTTAACTTCATCACATCTACAAAGACCCTTTTTCCAAATAAGGTCACATTCACAGGTTCCTGAGACTAGAAGGCATACAAATCTTTTGAGGAGTGGGGGTGGGCAACATTCAACTCACTACCCTATGTTCCACAGCTGAAAAATTGCATTGCGTGTGCTCTGAATTATTGTTAGGGGGGCTCAAGTTTGTTGCTAGCAGCTCTCACCTTTGTGTCTTGTCTACCCTTCAATCCCTATCATTTTAGGCTTCAAGGGACAAAAAAAACCAACAACCCAAAAACCCACACTCTAAGACTTCCCGCAGATACTTGTTGCATAGGGGAGGCACGTGATTTACTATCCAAATGAAGACCCATTTGAGAATGAAAGAGTAAAAGTGAGAATGAACAATTATTCTCTGAAAACAGGCAAACCAGGGCTGTGCTGGGCAAACCTAGATGCCCGGCCTGTCATTGCCTCCCCACAGCAGGTCCCTGCTGCTGGCTTTTCCGGGACAGTACACTTTCTCTTCTCCTCTTTTGCACCCAAAGTCACCTCCCTCCTATGGCACACCTCTGCCATCAAGGTGATCAAGAAACCAGGAGGCCCAGCAGACGCCTACTGAACAGGTGCTCAATTCATTTTTTTTTTAATGTTAAACATGGACTTTGCGCCGTGAATACCTGGCACGCAATCCTTACCCTTAAGGAGGTTAGACATCAGCAGACAGGCAAAGAGCCAGAAGCGCAGTCGGCGCCACCGGCTGCTGAGCTGCTGCCTGAAGGGGGAAGTCGCACCTGAGAACAGGGAAGGGCAATGGCATGGCCCCAGGGTGTTCCAGGGGCTCCAAATACTTTGGGCTGCACAGTCTTCACAGTCCTCTAAGGTACGGGCCCGAAGTCCATTGGCAAAACTCCTTGGGGTCAATGTGTTTTGGAATTCAGACATTTCTGGATTTTAGAGAAATATGTTGTAAACATTTACTATTATTTACCCATACTAAATGCTTGCATTTACTATCATATGGAGTATATGCTCTGGGGCTATACCCCATACCTAATTATATCCATAATTCTGTAGCAAAGCATGCATATTCACATTGAATAACATAAACACAAATGATAAAAAAGCTTCATGTCAATTCAGGAAAGGGTTTTACTGCCAAATTAATTCAGATCAATTATATTTCACTGCTAAACGAGTTAAGAAAAAGATGTCAGTTTTTATAGCTTTTGGATCGGAGGATTATAAATATGAGATTGTAGGGCTGTATCATTTGCTCCAATTTGCAGATAAAAAACTGAGGCTCAGAAAAGTTAAGAAACTTGCCCAAGACACACAGCTGGTAAGCGGTGCAGCGGGAACTGGAGCACTCGTCTGCCTGCCCGGCTCACCGCAGCATCAGTCCACGTCTGTTTTTGATTCAGGTGAGCGGCCCGAGCCCTGCCAAGCTCCCAGCAACATCAGGCTCCCAGCACTAACCGTGGCTGCTCCAGGCCCGCCGTCTTTGAGCAACACTGGAACCAAAGCTGTAAGTCACATGAACTGCAGAGCCTGTTTGTCTGCCCGTGTCTGTGACCCGCTGCTCTGAGACACTGCTAGTGTGAATAACTCTGTGGCTTCGGGCAGGGGGTGCATCCTAACAGGTGAACGTGGAAGGGGCTTTGATCAAAAAGTCCTGCCGATGGCCACTCAGGCAGAGTGGCTTCGCAGCAAAGCCAGGCAGCCCCTTCTTGTTGACCTACTTCAAACACATACCATTATTTAACTTTACAAAAAGAAAATAAAGTCCCCAAGTGAATAATTATTATTCCCGACAGCATCCTTCAAGAAATGGTCCAACCAATAGAAAATAGTCAATCCTAGAATAATTTTAAATGTGTGCCTCTTTACTGATGAGGATCATGTTCCCTGCCCTCCCACTCCCAACACACACAGGCAACCCCCCCACATCTCACACACACACCACATGTGCCACGCATGTCACACACACACTACACTCACCACACACATCACACATGTGCCACATAAAACACAGACCACACACCTATCACACACCACACATGTATGCCACACACCAAATGACACACATGTGTGCCATATATTTACATCACATGCTACACATACAACACACACACATTATGTGCATCCCGAGGATGGTAAAGCTTGGCTGAAATTTGACCTTTTCACTTCCCCTAGGAGGGGGCGTACTGAACCCTACTGCTGCTGCCAACCCCTGTCAGAGTTGGCAGGTGGGGATTCTGTCTTGTCAGATTCAATGTGACTTGTCACCACTTTTGACTTCCTGGGCAGAGAATTCAGTGCAGGCCAGCAAAGATGCAATTTTCAGGCTTGCAAAGCTGAACTTTAGAGGAAATTAGGAACTAGGCATTCAGCAGTGTTTTGTCTCTTCACACAAAAGATGTCATGTCAGAAAATTCTCTAACGGGTCAGTTTTGTGTTCCTCCGCTTCAGCAATGAGGAAAGAAAGACAGCTTACCTAAATTAATCCAGAATTTTCCACTCTAATTGCAACAATGACAAGTATGATGATTGCTAACTTTATTGATTAAGAGGCTACTATGATCCAGGTGAAGTTAAGCATGCTGCATTATTTCTCTTGGGAGAATAACAGTGATCAAAATACAGTTTTCAGGACTATACTATAATGTATGCAAATAACAACAGCAAGTACTCACATTGTACTTTCATGTGCCAGACACTGTTCTAAGTGCATTATAAGTAATCCTGTCATTGTAACCCATGCAACTACCCTATAAGGTAGATAGATACCTATGCTATGCCATCTTGTGGATGGAGAAACTGAGACCCAGGGAAATTAAGTCACTTGTCAAAGTCACACAACTAGTAAGTAATGCACCATGTAAGTAAGGAAGTAAATAACACACTAAGCTTGTCAGTAGTGTAGCTGAAATTGTGATTGACACGCTCAAGGCCTAAAGTCCGTGTTCCCTAGTCCTAAAGTCCTAGTCTTAAAGTCCTAAAGTCCCTAGTGGGAATGTCATCTCTTTAGGGACAAGATCTATCAATATATCTTATCCATCCCTGCATCCCAGCTCCCAGTACTGTACCTGCTGGGAATAGATGCTTAATACATGCTCAAGGAGGAAGGAAAAGGCAAGTGAGAGAGGGAGGAGTGAGGGAGGGAGGGAGGACTCGAGTTTCAGAGACATACCCACAGGGTGTTCACCATGGAAATGAAGGCCTGGGCCCCCTTAGTAACCAACTGCGTTTTTCTGAGGGAGAGCAGCCGAGGGATGGATCTATGGGGGTTTGCCTCTGTGAGCTGTCAGACCGTCTGCTACACCCCGAAGGGAGGACCTTTGGAACTTCATCAGTGACCCCGGAACAGTGCCTGTCGGAATCTGCTCACGCTTCCAATGGCAGGATTAAAAGGCCCTCCATCGCGCAGGGGTGCGACTGGGGGCACAGGAGCGTAGCTCAGTAGGGAACGATCACCCCACTGGGTCCAGTCTGCAGACGTACAGCGTCTTCTAACATTTGTAAGAAAATGCTTAGACCTGAAGACTGCGAAGACTATCCTGATGCAATGCAAAACCCAGACTCTGCAGTGTAAAGAGAAGCTAAGGGAAACAACTGGCCCACTGCCCCCTCAAGGCTCCGGAAATTGTTATACCTAATTAATATAGGCTCACGTTTCATAGGAGTTATGTGTTTATGTCTATTCCTCCTGCTAGCCCAAGTGTTCCTGAGGTGCAAGGAACTTGTTACTCCTCCTTAGTATGGTGTAACTGGTTAAACATGTACCTGGGAAGTCGGATCGCCTAAAATAACATTAAAGCTTCATCACTTACTGTGTGATGTTTGGAAAGTTACTTAACCTCTCTGAGCCCCTCTTTTCTTATCTGTTAAATGGGAAATAATGACAGTGTTTTCCATAAGGAACTTCATCAGCCACTGAGCAAAGATGTCTGGCTGCTGCCTCAAGAAGGAAGTTGCGCTTGAGGGAAGAATTCCCCGGGGGGAGGGGGTGGCATGAGGCCGGTTCTGTGTACGCTGTATCACGAAAGCCTGATGATTACGTGAGACACTGATGCAAATTGCTTAGCAAAATGCCTGGCTCATGTTTGTAGACATAAGAATGTCCAAACCTATATAACGTTTATAAAAATCTACTTGAGCCAAACACAGGATACAACTGGAAGCAACATTTTAAAGGACTGAGACAAACACTTCTGAGAACAGCAGATTGCAGCTTCTTTCACGCATTTTTTTTAACTAAGGAAGGAAAGTAAGGGGGATTACATGAAGGTGGGAGAAAGCAAGGTGGGTATTAGATTATGGGATAGTTTACAGGATTATGTGCTCTCTGGAGGGTAGGTTTCCTGTTTAAAGAGAGGCATTTCAAAGTGGTGTTAACCTACATGCACAGAAAAGATGGACAGGGCTGGCTTAAGGCAAAGATGAACCTTGTACTAAAGAAGTTATAGCCCTGGGGTGTGACTGCCCCCCATGACCTGCCCAGTTAGGAGTTTATGGTCAGATCTCTCTGTGAGCTTATTTTCCTAGAACCCCTTTTTTGGCCACCTATCACATGTGACAACTGTTTCCTAGCGTTTTCACACTTTCCTTTCTTTAGTAATAATGCCACCAAAGTTTTAGCAGGGTGTGCACCTGGTTTTAGAAAGAAGGCTCTGGAGAACTATGGAGAAACGGTGGGGTTCATGTGGCTAACAGCAGAAGTCCACTTAGAGAACCCATTGCCAAAATCAAGGTGAGAAGAACACCAAGCACTCTCTTGGTGGTGGAGAGGGGTGGTGAGCACTCAGGTGTTTCTGGGGCAGAGTCAGCCAGATTTTATGAAAGACACGGGGGCTGGAGACAGGTGGGAGGGAGGGAAGAGGCTGGGGGACGCCTATGTTTTCAGCACGGTAACTAAGTAATTAGAGAATGGAGGAGGAGGAACAGGCTTGGGAGGCAGGTGATGGGTATCATGAGGATATGTAGGGGTGGAGGGGCCTGAGGAAGTCCTTCTAGATGTCCGACCAAGTTTGTTCGTTTGCCGCCTCTGTGGAACAGGGGTTCATCATCAGTATGAGTCCTGAGAAAGTGTTCCGCGAAAGAGCACGCGAATATTCTGTGCCTGGAAGATCAAAACAACCTGCAGAGACAGCAGCTATTACAAAGGCACAGCTCACGGGCAGCCCTCAGGCAGCTCCCTCTGCCTTTCCTGGCTTGTTTTCCAAGCTGGCAGCTCAGCCTGGCCTCGCCCCACACCAGGCTCCGGGGAGGGAGACAAAAGGTATGTACCCACAGCACTGAACGACCACATCCACCGCATCACCAGTGGCTTCTACGGAACATGTGGTCACAACGTGCAAGTTTTCTTTTTAACGAAGAGTCATTTCAGCAAAAATAGCTAATGTGACTGAAAGGACAAAGTCAGCGCCATTTGCTATTGTGGCACCTTTTGCCCAGCAGGCCTGTGACCTTGTTAAACATGACTGTGATTTTACTCTTTGGAGCTTGTCCCCAGAACTGGAAATAACTGGAAAGCAAGAACAGAACTAACCACTCCCTACAGCCACCGGCAGAAGATAACACTGGAACAAACTGCAGCCTCATGTCACACAACAGCACCCTCACCTTTTCTAATCCAGTTTTAATTTAATAAAAGTTCCCACCCCTCAGTGCTGGTGTGTCTCTCCACACCAGGCCCCTCTCCTCTCCTGGAGAGTGGATGAAAACTTTGCCCTCTACACTCTCGTCTCTGTGTGAATTCTTTCGCAGCCGGCGGCACTGCCCGCCCTGGCAGTGATCATGTTGAATACACAGCTAACAATGGGGTCGCTTCTCCATGGCAGCTCTGCTTTTGGCAAACATTTCCCTATAATTCTGTTTTGCACCAACACCACATGGGCTCTTCCAAGGCTTGTTAAGCTACAAAGAGCCTAAAGCAAGAGTGCCACCCAATGCCCCCACCTCGGACGGAGGAGGTCAAACTGAAGCATGACAGATTTTTTTCTCAGCAGGGAGTTCTAAAAGGTGAACCTGCAACCCTGGAGACCTAGCCTAGGGTTTAACCAATGGTGCGAGTGCCTGTCGCTACACTAAATCCTTTACAGGTACAAATTACCTCATCTAATCCTTAGCGCTAAACCAGAAGGCAGAGAAGATGAGGCTCAGAACTTGTGTAAGTTCTTGTGTAATCCAGCTCACAAACAATAGAGAGGGGACTCTAATCAGAACCATTTCTCCCAGTGCTTAACCACTGGCAGCCCCTCCACCATCAGCACAGGCCTTCACCTCCCTGGGGACGTGACCGCAGTTACCACTGCTGTTGTTTAGTTCTGGGTCCTCCAGCTCAGTTTGCCCTGTCTCCCACTTGCTGTTCTTCACACGTGGCCTCCTTGTTGTACTGAAGCGATGTGTGTGGCTTTCTACTGTCCACTCAGTGCTGGAAAAACAAAGGTCTTGGCCATGAAGACAGCTGTGGTGTCACTACTGGATCTACTTGCTCTGTGGTGACCAGGGTCACGCCGGCTCTGCGAACGTGGCCGTGGGCTGGAGCTGTTCGCACAGGCGACCATCAAGCCAAGCTGAGGGCATAATGGTTTTAAAAATTAAAAAGGTATTTATTTGGGTCCACATCAATGTACATTTTCTAAAAGCAAATCGGGGATATGAACATTTGGAGTTGCAAGGTGAAGCAAGTGGAAAGGGATGGAAATATTTAGACGAGATTTTTTGATAGTTCCATTTTTCTTCTCTTTGAATTGTTTCTGTTTCCTCCAAGCTGGCCTTCCCCTTGCCTTGACCTCTCATTCCCGTTGGACACTGAGGCAGTCAGGCTAGAACTGGCTAGGTCCAGTGCCTTACAAGGAATGCAGTGGCAGAGGAGATAGCACGCCGGCTTTAAATGCCCCGGCCTAGAAGCAGCACGTATCACTTCTGAACAAATTTCAATGGCCACAACTAATCCCAAGGGCTGGGGAAAATAACCTCTCCCTGTGCTCAGGATGAAAGGAGAAGGGGGCGTAGGAGCCCTTGTGAGCTCAGTCCCTGAGGCTTTTCTCTGATGTCTGAAGAGCCTTAGTTCACCAGTTCACCTGAGTTGATGTTCCGTGATGATCAGGGATGAGGGGGATTCTGGCAAGATGCCAATGGCATGGCGCAACATTGTTTGTGTGGGTTTTTTTCTTAACCTTGTCACAGTGTAGTTTACATATCATAAATCCACCCATTTTCAGCAAATTCAACAATTTTTTGTAAATTTACCAAGTTGTGCCACCAAGGGGTGGAGCAGTATTTTATCTCCTTGAAGCCTACCACTAACATTCACAGCCAGTAGGCTATCAGAACCAAAACCCTTGGATAAACAAACCCTGGCAACCAGTATTTCCTTCAGCTACAAAATTGGAAGGAGCAGGAGCACGCTACCAACGACTGTACGACCCACGTGACAGCAGAAGCTGGACAGAAGGAAGAGGACAGGACTTCTGACACACTTGAGACCTGAAGGTCCCTCAAATCACCAAAAGAATTCACAAAATGTCTGGGGCCTGTTTCGAGAAGAGTGGCAAAGCTGGGGTTTGAGGAGAAGGTTCTAATTGTCGATGTAAGAAATATCCAAATAGGTAGAAAATTTTGATGAATTTATCAAACTGACGACATAGGTCAGGGAGCAAGATCTCAAATGCTCTGGAGAATAACAGTTTTGCAGCTTCTTTTATGCATTTGAAATTAGGGAGGGGATGTAAGGAAGATTGGAGAAAGCTAGGCAGGGACTGGGTTACAGGATAGTTAACAAAATTATGTTCTCTCTCTCTCTCCTTTTCATTGAATTTATTGGGGTGACTCCGGTTAACAAAATGACACAGGTGTCAGGTGCACACTTCTACAACACATCCTCTGTACACTGTGTCGTGTGTCCATCACTCCAAGTCTCTGTTTATCACCGTTTATCCCCACTATAACTTCCTCCACTGCCCCCACCTCTCCTCCCCGCAATCACCACACTGTTGTCAGTGTCCATGAGTTTCTCTCTCTCTCTCTTTTTTGTTTTTGCTCTATGCCTCTACCCACTGGCCCCCAACCCTGACAGCTGTCAGATTATGTGCTTTCTCGAGCATTAATACCCCCTTTGAGGTATTGCTTCCTGTATTTCAAAGGCCTGTTAATCTAGATGCAGAAGAACAATGGACAGGATTGGCTTAAAACTTTTCACTAAAAAGTTACAGGCCTGTGGCATGACTACCCACCATGACCTGCCCACTTAGGAATTTAGGATCAGATCACCCTGTGAGGTTACTTTCCATAGAACCTTTTTTAAATTCACATAATTCATGTGTAAGTGCCAGGAGGCAATAGGAAGATCTGTCCAGGCTGGAAGGTGCAGGGGTCTGGGCCCCACAAACTCTTAGAGCTAACAAACGAAGCACTCTTCTGGGACAATTCCCACTCAGGAGAAAACCCTGGGAGCAGCATCCAAACTGGGTGAGAGAGGAACGAGGGTGAAGAAAAAGTGAAGTCCGAATACAAGAGGAGCAGGGAGGAACTCCTAACAATGAGGTCATACTTCTAAAATCACTTACGAAACCAACAGAAGGGGAAGCTCTGAACTGTGAAACTAGAAAAGCTCTCTGTGGTCATTGTTTCCTCCTGAAAGAAGAGGGAAACTCATTTCACTAAATATGAGCCACAGGAAAGGGTTGTACTCAAATACTGACTCAAATACTGTACTCAAATACTCAAATACTGTTATAAGGGAAAAAAAGAAAGTAGGAAGCCAAATAATATCACTACAGACAATTAAAGAACACCAAAAACCATTCCACAAAACAGATGAGAATTGTGCCCAATATTTCAAAATGAACTAAAAAAATTGAAATTGTAAAAGGCAACATAAATCAGAATGAGAACAATTTAAAAATAGGATGATTTAGGAAAAGATATAAAAAGAAAAATTTCAAAAAATGGAAAATGTAGGATAGTCATTTCAGAAATGAGGGCTAAGCTAGAATGAACACAAGAACAAACAAACCAATTAAAAAATGCTTTGAGGGAAATAAAAAATGGAAAATGGAAAAAAAGAAAAAAGAGAAGGGGTTTGAGAAAAAATGATAAATGTACAAAATTGACAAGGACTATCCAATATACATATCATATGAGTCCCAAAGAAAGGAAAACCAAAGAATGAAATGATTTAGAAAATTAATAAAAATTACTAAAAATTAAAATTAAAAATACTTTCTTGAAATTAAAAAAATTACTTAAAGCTACCCATTGAACAGATACATATATTGGAGAAATCACCCCTCAGCAGCTCCACTCTGAAACCACTGGATTTTAGAGACGAAGAAAAAAAAACTCCTTGTGCCACCAGACCAAAAAAAGGATTTTAGAAGGAAAAGAAAGGTAAATCATCATTAGCCTTCCAACATCAAGGCTTTATGCTAGAAGTCAATGGAGTAACTTATTCAGGAATGACGTATTTATTTACTCAAAAAAAAAATGTGAGCCAAGAATTTTTGAATCCAGCTCACTTGATCTTCAAAATACAAAGGCAGCAAACCTACTGCTGTGGTCACACAAGAACTCGGGAAGCGGTGCTTCTAGGAGGCTTTTCTGAGGAGTCAAGGAAAGCTTCAGGCAACCAAACCAGCTGAAGAGACAGCATAAGGAATGCTGAAGTAATTCACCTAACCGAAAAAGATAGAACGAAAATAGTATCATGTTGCAACCACTAATGAATTGATACACCTATTCAGTGATCATCAGTGGCTGCTAACAACACTAGAAGAGAGGCAAAAACAAAGGGCACGCCCCGTGATGGAACTCCATGCCTTACGAGGTAGCCTTGAGAAAGAGTGAGGCTCATCATCGAGCCTGTGGAGCCAGCCGCCATTGACGGGCACCCCTACAATCACACCACAAGGACGATGTCGGCAACATGCAATCTGAAGGAAATGCTATAGAGCAAGTAACACGATTTTTTAAATATTTTTTTCAGGTAAAAAATAAACGGGAGAATCAAGAGATTAGACGATAATCAGAAGCATACATATCAAGTTGTAAACCTTGTTTTGGTCCCCACTCAAGCTAACAAACTCTGGGGGTGGGGAATTATAGAAAAATCAAGAAAACCTGAATATTGATGGAATAGTCTATGAATTAAAGAACTGTTTTTATTAGGTTGCTATTGGTATTGTGGTTATATTTTAAATGGAAAGTCATTGTCTATCAGAGATTCATAGTGAAACATTTACAGATAAAGCGATACGAGGTCTGGGATTTGCATCGAAGCAGTCTGGAGCCAGGGCTGGAGAGTAGGGGAGGGAGAGGAGCAGCAGCCGTGACCGGGAGTTCATCATTGAAGCTGAGCGATGAGTCCATGCAGGATTCTCTGAGCTCCTCTCTCTGCTTCTGTTTCTGCTTGAAATATTCTGTATTAAAGCTTTTTAAAAGAGAGACAGGCAGTGCACGTGCGATTGAGAAAGACAGAGAAAAATTGAGAGATTATGGTGATAAAAAGGGAAATAGAAAGTCCGGGTGTGGTTTTTACTGACTTCCGGTTTCACTGTCAAGTGATCTGTTTCAGCCATTTGATGGGAAACTGCTAATGTCAGTATCTTTTGGTCTTTCAACTTGGGCTGGTCATGTTTCTCAGGACAGAGTCTTCCCGTTACCAGACGCAGGTGGTAAAGGTCTGGCAGCCGGCTTTCTGGGTGCTGGGTGAGGAACTGGGGGTGAGGGCCTTCGTATTCCCTTGAATGAGCCCCTGTGCTTGTAGGGTGCCGCCATCCTCGCCTGTGCCCGTGTCACCCCATCCAGAGACCCTGTGTTTTTCCTTCTCCACAAAACAATCCTCTAACCTTCTGTTTGGGGAATAAGCAGCAGCCATCCAGCAGTTCTGGGCAAAAGAGGAAATCTAGGGATCTAACAACAGCTTAAATAGCTGTCAATAAATCCTCCTTATTTTAACACCCAGTTAACACCATTTCTCCAGAGCTCAGGTACTACAAACTCCTGAAGTGTTCCAAGGTTCTGCAGTGAAAATAAAGTTCTCCACTTCCCCTA
>PVKM010044045.1:0-12351 GCA_004027735.1 Carollia perspicillata | reverse complement strand
TACTATGGCAACTGCATCTGTTTACAGGACCCACAGATCAAGGAGCCCATTAACCCTTTCCCTTTCCATCCCCCTCCCTGACCCAGCAGCCATTGGCCCTAAGCAGCCCCAGAGACCTGGCCCCCACCACCAGCTCACCTTGGGTTTCCCTACCCCTCCTGTCAGGGCTTTCCCCCACCAGGTTTCTTCCCCACCTTCCAGCTTCCCTCCTCTTCCTGCCCCCGCTTTCCCCTTTGTCTGGTGTTCCCTGTGGTTCATCTCCCACTCTGGCCTGGCCCCACACCTGGCCCTTGAGGATCTTCATTTCTCACTCCTTTATCCTGATCTCCCCTCTCCGGGGCCCTCTCAGCAGTGTCCTGCCTGGCTCCCTTCCTCCCACTATGGAAACTATCCATCTGCCTTCAGCTCACTGTTTGGGGCCTTGGGCCCCCCTTCACTGCCTCCCTCCTCTGCCCATCCTCGACCCCCACCTGATTGCCTCGATACACCCGGCCCATCTCCCTATTCTGTCCTGGCCCGCTCAGCTGGGCCACCTGTGCTCGCACTTCCAGTACCTGCCACTCCATGCTTCCCCTCTGGGGGGGTCGGCCCTGTACCCTCCTTTCCTTCCTTTCCTGCCTTCTCACTTCCTCCCCATTGCCTCACCTGCTCCTTTCCCGGTCTCCCCACTTCCTCTCTCCTTTCTTTTCCCTGGACCAGCTGCCTGCCTGCTTGGTGGGCCTGGCCAGCTCTTGGTCAGTCTCCCCTTCTCCGTCCCCTGCTGCCCCCGCTGTCTGACTCTTACATCAGGACTCCATGCACTCAGACCATCTGTGAGTGAGGAGTGAACCCCCACAGGCACCTTCACCCCCTACCCCACATCTCCAGCTCTCTCTCCCTGGTTTTGTCTTTCTCTCTTTGGGTCTTTCGGCCACTTTTTCTTTTCTCTTCTCTGTTCTCTTTCCTTCCCTCCATTCCCCCTGGGCCCACCTCGATCTGTCCGAGACTCCTGTCTCATCTGGGTCTTGGGCAGCCCTGTGAGGTAGGAGCAGGAGGGCTGGGGTCCTGAGGACGGGAAGGATGAGGCTGGGAACACAGAATTGACCAGCTCCTGGGAGAAGAGCTCCTGGAATTCAAGAAGCCCCTCCCCACCCAGGGGCCTCCCACAGCCCCTAAGTGTGGCAGCGGAGGGGGGGGGGAGCCCTGTCTGTCCCTAGGGTGTCCCCAGAGAAGTCCTCCATCCAATTAACTTGTATCCATGCTTCCTGAGATTCAGCTCCGGGTGGCTTTGGGGAAATCAAGGATGAAGAAGACTCATGCTTTGCCCTTCTGGGGTTCTCAAACTGGGAGAAGGGTTCAAACTTTCTCAACAATATTTATTGAGCACCTACTACGTGTCAGGCACTGTTGGCTCAGCTCTCTAGCTGGGTGATCTTAGCAAGTCCCTTACCCTGAGTTTGTTTCCTCGTTGGTAAACTGAGCTTGGTGGGTGCATCACAGGGCCCAGAGCAGGGCCTGCTCAGGGAATGGGGTGGGGGCAGGGGGTGTGGTCCTCAATCCAAATTGGTAAGAACTAGAACCTTCTAGGGCAGGACCCCAGATCCCACCCGACACCCTGAGCCCTGGCCCACTGGTCGCTAGGCAACCCTGATGGTGAGTGACGCGTGTCAGCTGTCACCGTGGGGGATTGTTTGTTCCAGGGGGCTGAGTCAGCGCCAGGCAGCCTGGGGGGTGGGAGGCGAGACACCCGCCTCCTGCTGGTGGCACCAGCTCTGGGGCAGACAGACAGCATCCTTCCATTCCCTGCTGGACCCTGTTGCTGTGCCTGACAGGCAGGTGGCTGCCCAGAGTCAGCAGGGAGTTGGGGGTGCTGCTCCAGATGGCCCCAGCTCCCTCCAGGAAGCCCATGTTCTCTCCCTCCCAGCCGTCTGCATCCGGGCTGCCTGGGTGTGGTGGGCCTGCTGCCTCATCCCAGGGCTGCCGCTGAGGGGAGGGGACCCCAGAAGGCTCCTCTGCCAGCCCTCCTCCCATGCCAGCTCCCCCAGGCCTGTCCAATCACCCCCTCAAACACCTTCTCCCCCCATACTCCCCTTCCCAGGGAGGACGCTGCCCCACAAGTGCTCCCCTCAACACCCAAAGTTACCATGGGCCCCCTGCCTCCACTCCGTTGCTATTCAAGCCCTCTGGAGTCTGGCTCCTAAACAGCTCCGGAGTCCAGCCACACCTGCACATCCCCACTGCCACTGTCTTCACTAGGGTCTCCGTCGACGCCAAGCACTCCAACAGTCCCCTCATTGGTCTGAATGCTCCAGGGTCTGAATTAGAATCCTGGCTTGCCACTGACTAGCCGTGTGGCCTCGAACCACTCCTGTAACCTCTCTGCCTCAGTTTCCTCATTTGCAAAATGGAAACGGTCACACCAGCACCTGCATCATGAGGCTGTCGCCACCATTAAACGAGCTCAGGAATATAGAGCCTGCTGACGGAGCAGAAGCATCGCGGACGTCTTGGCTGGAATGGTTAGCCAGTCTGCCCCTCCTGCTCCGTCAGTTCTAGAACATCAACCGGACCACCCCACTCTGTTGCTTCCTGCCCCTCAGTGGTTCTTCCTTATTTTTTAGGTTTAAGTCCAAACAGCGAGCCACTGGCCCTGTCTCGCAGGGCACCCCTGTCTGGCTCTGCTGGCCCCTCAGGCCATCTCTCACCATTTTCTTTTCTTCCCACTCACTTCACACTTTCACTCTAGCCCCATAGAATCTGCAGCTTCCTGAACATTCTTTCAGCCCTCTGCCCTTGAACCTGCTGTTCCTGCTCCTCAGACTGTCCCCCAGTTTGCTCACTGAACACCTGTTCGGAGCCTAGCCAGAACCCTACATCACCTGCATGCTGGGTCAGGCGCGCACTTCAGGTTCTTCCTGTGCCCTGCCGCTCTGATCACCCTGGAATGTAGTCACAGTTCTCCCAAGCCTGGGGTTCCGCTGGGCAGGGGCCGTGTCCAGGCCCTCTGGGGTCCCAGAGCTCAGCACAGGGCTTGGCGGAGAAGACACCATCTCTTGGGGTGTTTTGGATGGAGGACGATGGACACTGCCTGCTTGGGCATCACTAGTTCCAGACTGTTGTGTGACCTTGGACCAGGCCCCACCCCTCCCTGGGCCTCAGTTTCCCCATCTTTGCAGCAAGCGCCATCTGGTCTGGTCTCCCTGTGTTAATTACTCTCCCGCAGAAGGGCAGGCGCGGGGTGTAAGCCGCTTTCCCAGCCCTGACAGGCACACGCCCCTCCCCCAGATCATAGCCTTTGATGAGCTGCGGACTGACTTCAAGAACCCCATCGACCAGGGGAACCCAGCGCGGGCAGTAAGTGATACATGTGCTGTGCCGAGGTGTGTCCGTCCGTCTGTCTTCCCATTTGTTTAGGGATAAGGGAGGGTGGGACTGGAAGACGGGTGTGTGTGGAGGGGGAGAGGGACTGGGGCCTTGCCTCTTCCTCTGTCTGTCCCCACCCCCAAAAAACACCTGGCGCGGGCTCCCGGCTCGGGTTTCTCCTGGCGGGGCAGCCGTTGCCAGGCTCTGGGCCGTTGCCGTGGAGACGTGGGTGAAGGTCCCTCCGTGGTGACGGTTGTCATGGGGACGGTGGGGCTGCTTCCCGGCTGTGCCGGCACCGCGGCATACCGCTCTGGTGCCCCCTGGCGGCCATGTGCGGGGTGGTGCCGGAGCAAGAGAGGGTGGCGGGGCATCCCCAAGGCCTGCATCCCTACCTCCTCCATCCCCATCTCGGCTTTTTCCTCCCCTTAACAGCGCGAGCGTTTAAAAAACATCGAACGCATCTGCTGCCTCCTGAGGAAGGTCAGTTTCAGGGTCGGGGGCAGGAGGCTCCTAGCCCAACTCAGCCCCGCTTTCTGGGATCTTCCCCCTCTGGAGCTTGTTTGATTGGCTCTGCTACTGGGAGGGAGTGGGAGGCTAGAGCCCTTTCAGTTCCCAGCGGTCCTGGTGGCTGGGCCACTTTCAAATCCCAGCTCCCCTGTGTCCCTGAAGCTTGGGTCTGTCCTGGCACCAGGCCACTGATCTCTTACCTTCGCTCCCCAGCTGGTGGTCCCCGAATATTCCATCCACGGCCTCTTCTGTCTGATGTTTCTGTGTGCAGCAGAGTGGGTGACCCTGGGCCTCAACATCCCCCTCCTCTTCTACCACCTCTGGAGGTGAGGGGAGCAGCTGCCTCGGGGAGGGAGGGTGAGGTGGAGGTGCAGGGGCAGGGCAGGGCGGGAGCCCTGTGGCCCCGCACTCAGGCCCCTCCCTGGCCACAGGTACTTCCACCGCCCTGCGGACGGTTCCGAGGTCATGTATGACGCAGTCTCCATCATGAACGCTGACATCCTCAACTACTGCCAGAAGGAGTCCTGGTGCAAACTCGCCTTCTACCTGCTCTCCTTCTTCTATTACCTGTACAGGTGAGGCCCCACCCACAGCGGTCCAGTCAGGGCGGGGATGCTCTGGGCCCCACGCCTTTAGCCCCAGGAATGGTTGGGCCCCAAGTTCCTACCCTTTGCCCTTGAGGACTGAGAGTAACCCAGGGTGAGATGGGGTGGGCAGCCAGTAGCTGGGCCTGCTCAGGTCTCAGCTCACTGCTTCGCCTGTCTTCCCGCAGTATGGTTTATACACTGGTGAGTTTCTAATGGGGAAGCCGGCCAGGGAGCGAGCCCAGAACGGACCGGACGCCTGTGCACCCCAGCCCTGCCCCTCGGCCGCAGAGGCCTCAGCCCTGGGGAGGGAGGGGGCACTGGTGCCCCCAGCCTCCTCTCCACCCCCCAAACTGCTGCTGCGGGGATCTTCCCGCCTTCAGAGCCCCCTCCCCTTGGACTAGGGTTGGGCAGAGCTCTAAATAGGGGCTGGAGCTCCTCTGCCAGCCTGATGGCATGGCAGTCTGTCCTGGAAGGGGTGGAACTTCTGGCCTCATCCATTTCGGGGGGACCTTGGGCCCTGCCGAGGGGCAGGGCTTGACCCTGGAAGTTCCGGGCCAGCCCCCTCAACCCCCACCCTGAGGCTCCCCCTGCAGGTGGGGGGGTACCCACACCCAGAATGAGCAGGCTCAGCAGGGGGGCAGCCCCACTCCTAGTCTGCCCTCTCCCTCCCCCAGGCTCTCTCTTCAGACTCCATCCTGTTCCCACTTGCCTCAACCCCAGCCCACCCTGTCTCTTGGACCTATTTTCTATGTTGCCTGGAGGAGTCCGCACCCCCTCCCTGGCCATTTGTGACAAAATATGAATAAACTACTGCAAACACACGGGTCCCAGTTCTACTCCCGAAAGCCTTGAAGAGGAGGTAGGGCAAAGGGACTGTTTGAGGGACAGCTCTGAGCTAAACCCCCAGCACAGCTAGGCTCGCCCCACCAGCCCACAGACCCCTCCGGGGACCCCCTCAGATGGACCAGGGGCCTTCCAGGTCTTGGCAGCTGCCCGCTGCCATCATCACTTTCCAGGATGATTGTTCCTAATGAAGCTCTTCCATCTGCCTTCGAGGCAGTATTGAGGCCACCAACCCAGGAGGCCTTCCCAGGGTCCCCCTTTTTCTAAACAGTCCCAAGCCTGTTCCCCGGACTGCAGAGGCACCAGCAACTACCCCTCAGGTCCCAGAAACAAGGGTCAAGCAAATCAAGGAAATCAAATCTTCAATGTATGGAAAAATTGGCGCTGGTGGGGGCCAGGGGTCACCGGACCAGGTGGAAGGTCAGCCAGTATATGATGAGGGGCTGGAAGGCTGCTGCTCCCAGAGTCAGGTAGAGCTGGAGATGCTGCCGAGGGGCCGGGTCCCCCATGCTGTTGGGACCCAGGGCTGCCGTTCGCAAAGAGCGCACCTGGAAGAAAGGAGGGCTGAAGGTGAGCTAGGGGCTTGGGGAGAGGGGGAGGCTCATCCCAGCTCCGACCTGGGGAAGAGGGGCAGGGGCAGCCCACAACTCACAGTGAAATACATGAGTGCAGACGACGTCCAGGCCAGCGCCACGTAGTAACCGTCACTGCCGAAGAGCAGCCCTGTGAGCACACTGAGGATCATGCTGCAGGGAGTGGGACGAGAAGGCTGGAGACCACCCCAGGGGTCCAGGCCTGAGACTGGCCCCCGCCCCAGCCAGAGCCCAGAGCCCAGAGCCCAGTACAGACCCCACCCACCACCATCCAGGACCTTTACCCCCCAGCTCGTCTCCACAGTGACCTCGACTCCAAATGAATCCGGGAGGCCCAGGACTGGGATCTGAGACCCCCTTCACTACCCCAGCTCGAGGCCCTTTCCCCAGTATTCCCACGGTGACTACATTCCCAACCTCCTGACACCACACAGTTCGTGAGGAGGCTGCCCCAAACAGCTGGCTCCTCTACAATAGAGGGGCAGAGGCGCATCCAGGGTCACCATCCCAGGCTGCGGCTACACCGCAGGTGGGCCAGGAACCCAGGGCCACAGACTCCTCCCCCAGGCCTGCCTCCCACCTGGCTCCCAGGTGCTCACCCGACGTATTTGTAGCCGCTGTAGGCCAGCAGGTGGAAGGTGCTCAGGTCACTACGCACGGTGGCCAGGTAGATTCCCAGGAGCAGAGCGAGCACCTCCAGCACGACCCACACCAGTGCAGTGCTTGCGCATAGGCCCAGCACCTCTGGGGAGAACCTGTGGCCGTGGGGGAGGGGCGGGGGACTGAGAACCAACTACCCTGTGCAGGGGTGAGACTGGGGGCTGGGAGTGGGCTTGGGACCTGGCACAGATCCCCTAGGGTGCTGAGAGGGGATAGGGAGGGGCTTGGCACTGACCTTTTCTGAATGCCCAGGGCCATCCCAGCCAGCAACACATAGGTGATGAAGGCCATTGCTGCCGAGAGCCAGAGAGATGCCATCAGCCTGGTCTCCCCAACCAGAGTCTCCCTGCCCCTTCACAGCCTGAACTCATCAGTCCTGTCCTCTGCCCCGTTGAAACACCAGAACTGATATGCCCACCAGGGGGCAGTGTCTGGAGAAAGGAAACCAGCTCCAGCTGGTTATAAGCCTTCTGGCTTCAAAGATTCACAAGTCTCTGGGCCTTGGTTTCACCATATAAAATGAGAAGGGAGTTCCTACCGTATGTGATGGTACTAAGAGGGGAATGGAATGAAGGAGGGAAGAAACTGTGTCCCTCCGGGGGCGACTGGGCTGGCTCGCTGCCCTCCCAGCAGCTCCTTTGAGGGCTGGCCTGGGCTTTGCCTCGTACAGGCCACAGAACAGAGAGGCATCAGACGTAGAGTCGGCCAGCCACGGCAAAGTGCGGGCAGCCCGACCTGTGCCATGTGGACGGGCAGTGCGGGAACTCAGAAGGGAGGGGTGTCTGAGCAGGCCTTGGGGGACAAGTAATGATGGTAATGACTACTATTTACTGTGTGCTTCTTACGGGCTGGGTGCTGTGCCGAGTGCACGTCACCTCACCGAGTCTCCACAACAATCCTTTGCAGTAGGGATCGTTGTTACTCCCGTTTTACAGAAGCATGACAGTAGCCAGCTGAGGTCCCATAGCTGGAAGGTGTAGGGCCAGGTCTAAATCCAGCACTCCAGGCTGGGGAGGAACACAGTCCAAGTCAGGAGGCAGGCAGCGGTCCAAAGGGTGTACTCTGAGGCCATTGAAGGCACACCCGGGATGCTCCTTACTGGTCACCCCGCTGTCTACCCAGTATCTAGCGACTGCCGTACGCAAAAGCACCAAGAACAGACACTGAATCATCACCTGAGCCTCTCTTCGTTGGTGCCTCAAGTCACCAGTTCCCCCACACACTCTGGCCCAGGTCAAAAACTCACTGGGAATATAGAGGTCAGGGGCGTTGAGGTCTTGTCGTGGGGGCAGAGGGACATCACGACTGTACTGCACTTCCCAGTTCTGGCAACGGCGGCAGCGCGCAGATCAGGAGGAAAAGACAAGAGAAGAAAGAAGGGCATTGAGGTCTGGGGGTCAGACTCTGGGGCGGGATGAGGGAGGCAAGGCGGCCCACCAGCTCACCTGGTGTGTGTAGGGGAAGACCAGTAGCCCTAGCTTCTTGGCCACATAGGCTGTGTCCACAGCGAAAAAATACTTGAGTTTGTTCACAGACACAAAACGGTGCAGCTGGGAGGGGAGAGGGGCAGCTGTGGGCAAACTGCACCCTGAATCTCAGGGTGCTCTTCTGTATGCTCCTTCCCTGAGGATTAGGTGGGATCCCATGATGCCCCAGCCCTGGCCAGAAATCCTGCCACCCTTGCCCTTGGGGAGGGCCACACCTCCTTGTGCACCATGTCCTTCCCATGGGATGCGATGGAGCTGCCATAAGCCATAGCCATGTTGGCCATTGGGTCTCCAAGCAAGTGGTTGACATTGAAGGCCACGTCGGTTCCTGGGGCTGGGTATCCCCCCGGCTGGCTGGAGTAACCACCGCTTGTGTCATCGAAGAGGGGAGGGGGATCTGGAGCTGCCCGGGCCCTGTGCTTGGAGCCTGTGGGTTTGTAGGTACCAGAGTAGGTGACAGGAATACTGAGCATGAGCCCAAACCACCGTCTCTTCTCCAGGGGACCTCTTCGAGAGTTGCTAAATGTAGGCAAAGAAAGAGCTGAGGCAGTGCTTGGAAGTGGTTGCCCACCTGGGGATTGTTGGGGGCCTTCTCAAGGGAAGTGATCTCTGAACTGAGGCTTGGAGAGTGAGTAGAAGTTTGCTAGGTGGAAAAAATAATTGCAAGGGCATCCCCAAATGAACAAAGGTGGGAAGGGCGATAGCTGGGTACCCGAAGACCCTGGGCAGTGGTCAGGGACCCTACCAGGGTTATGACAGGGAAAGGAAGTTCTGGAAGCGGGCTCCGTTCGTGCCCGGGTTGGGCACAGGGATCCCAGCTGTGCTGTCACCGCCCAATCTTAGCTTTGGGCCGAGAGAGCGAAGTCCGGAACGCGTGGCCAAGTCGCGCCGGGCAGGAACCTGAATAACAACTGCCGCTCTGGGCTGAGATCACGGTCGCCCCTATCCCTCGGGGTGAGCGGGCCGTGCCACCGACCCTCCTCAGGCGGGTCGGGCCGCGCCCCGCCCGCCCCACGCACCGTGAGCTCCGTAGCCCGAATGATAAGCCATGGCCGCGACGCTCGCTCTCTCGGAGGACCCGCTGCGCCGCCTCGTGGGTACGAACACTAATGAAGCAGCCGTTCCGCTCGCTGGTCACCGACGGAGGTTACGGAGTAGCCGGACACGTCCCCCGACTGTGCGACCGCCACTGCCATGTCTGTAGCGTCATCCTACGCCGTCTGCCATTGGCTCCTCAGTGGGGTCGACTCGTCCCAATTGGCTACTGGCGCTCCCTCGCCGAAGCGGATTTGGCGGTACTCAACTTCCGGGAGTCAGGATAGGCGGAGCAATTTGAGGCGCCCTGGGATTGGATAGTGGATTTTCCGGTTCGGCGGGAGCAGCCAATAGGTAGGTTAAGATACACAGTGCGGTGAATTAGTTCTGCGCCTGCGCAGTGGGGCACTTGATGCTAGTCTTGCCACGACTACACCAGGCGGAGAACTGGCGGAGACGTGGTATAGGTGGCGGCGGATGCAGCTGCTAAACGGAAACCAAGCTTCACAGGCGGCACGTACTCCAGGAGGAACGTGGGCGGTGGGCTCTGACCAAGACCCGCCCCTCTAGTTTTTTGCTCCTCCCTCCCAATGCTTGCTTTCTTTCCCCTTCCCCTACAGTCCCCTAAGTCCTGGCATGGAGCCCGTGCTGCCAGGAAGGTATTGGTACAAGCCCGAACCGGACTGTGACAGCGCAACCAAGTGCGTCCTAGGATGCTGACTCCTCCCGCCTCCCACCCTTCCTTTCCACGCGGGTGCTGTCCTTCGTCCGGTGCTGAAAAACTCTACCGCCACTGCCACCATGCTGCAGATCCTGGGGCCTGCTTTTGGAAGGCCCTAGGCTCTCAGTCCACACAAACACCATTACACGTTTTGAAAAACCGGAGTCCAGAATATCTGAAGTCCCAGAGGTTGTGTGGTATAGTTAAGATAGGATCCTGACCAAGGCCCCTTCCATAGTCCAGAGGATTTGGGGGTAGAGAGAGAGGCTGATCTGTCCCTGAAGCTGGGGTTGAAACACCCGAGTCATTGCTGGCCCTGCGGTTAACTGGAAGTGAGATCTCCCCCAGCCTCACTCGTGATTCCGAGGGCTCCTTTTACCCCATCCAGTTTCTGACCTTTCTCACCCTCCCCAGGGACAGTCCCCAGGGGCCAATCTTCTCACCTTCAGACACCACGTTCTAAAGAGCAAGATCAGGTCCTCTGTGACCTGCCTCTAGTTAGCTACCGAGTGTCCAGTTACACCAGGTGACCTTCCTGCTCTCCAAACTCAACCCACGTGGTCCAATCTCAGTGCCTTTGCCCAGAAATCCCCTCCACCTAGGATGCCCTTCTCCTTCCTTTCCACTTGTCCAAAGCCTAGCTATCCTTTGAGAGTCAGTTCAACTTGTGCCTCTCAGACAAAGGGAACACCTAACCTGGCCTGGGGTGGAGGCTGATGGCCAAGTTCTAGGCTCCCTCTGGGTGCACGAGTCTGCCCTGGATGTAACTTCCTTGCTGCCATTCTCCAATCCTACTCTTCACAGTGTCAAGCACAGTATTTGCATATAGAAGACACCCAATAAACATCTGTGCCAATAAATAAATAACAAGTGGATGAAACTCCGAGTCAGTCCTTTCCTCTCTCTACATTTCAGTTACCTCATCTTTAAATGGGCAGGGGGATGGAAACAATGGCCTTAGAGTAGCCCTTTGAGAGGGGAACACAAAGCAACCCACCAGTATTGCAGCTCCCCATGTTCCATACACTGGTTGTCTAGCTTGAGGCCTAGGCCCCAGACCCAGGGGAGGTGTGAGGCCCGCCCCTGAGGGCCAGGGAACAGCACTGGGGCCATGGGTACCTGGAAGGGGGTCCTCCCATGCAGGACAGTTCCTCCCCCCCCCACCCCTATCTATGACAAACGTTTGAGCATTGGTTGAATCTAGCACCTTTCCATCCCCATTCCTCAGGTGGAGTAACCGAGGTTGTGGATGGAGAGTTCCCTGCCAGGGTCACAGCCTAGGGCCCTGGGACCCACCCCACTGGCTCTAAGTGGAACTCAGAGCTGCTGTCCAGCTAATGAAGCTCATTTCATCCTTATCTGCTGTAACTGACTCCTCTCCTACGTACGAGGCTTCCCGGATAGAGTTTAGGTGGGTTTAGGCTTGGGCCTGTTTCTCAGAAGTACCCATCCACCTTGGAGATTTCCCTTCCTCATTTTACAGTGGGAGAAACTCAGGCCCCGAGAGCAAAGATTAGCCCAAGGCTGCTGCTAGCAAGAGCAGCAGGAGCGGGACCCAGGAGTCGATTCGCCCAGCCTGGGATTCTTGGGGGCTGGGGCAGCGCCCTGGGTACCAGGCGCTGCTGGCGGCGCCGCCGGTGCCGCGAGGGCGGGGTCAGCAGCGGGCGGGGCGCCGGGCACCGAGGCCGCCAACGCCGCCACCACCGCGCTCGGGAGAGCTCGGCGCACTCCTTCCACGGCCGCCGAGCCGAGCGCACGCCCGCCAGGGCAGTGCCGCAGCCCTCCGCTCTCCCCCCTATCATGCCCCGGGTCCGGGCCTGGGCCGCCCAAGCAGCCAGGACACCATGCCCGAGGGCGGCGATGGAGACGGCGGGGAGGTGCCCGCGCTCATCCCAGACGGCGAGCCGCTGCGGGAAGAGGTACCGGTTCTGAGTGGTGGAAGGCACGGGTGCGGGGGTGGGGCAGGGGTTGGTGCTAGAGCGGGAAAGGGGGACAAGGGAAGGGGCGAATCCCGGAATGGAGGCTGAGGTGGGATATCCCCGAGCCACTGTGGCCAATGACGTCATTGAGGTGGCCTGCGTCCTGCGAGGAGTCCCGGGGGCTTAGGGACCCGCGTGGGTGCAGGGATGGGGCAGCTGGGAAAGGATGTGGGGGTGACCCCCGGTCTCCGCACCCCCTCTTCCAGCCTCTCCCTCTTGTGACGTCAGCGCCTTGCCCCTAGCGACCCCATTCCGCAGCGTTGCCCCTCAGCCCCAGGGCCCCGGGGTCAGGCCCCTTAGCCTGTCCTGGAAGCTCACAAGGTGCCCGGGCGGAGCCTGCAATGCAGCTGCAGTAGCAGGAACTTGGTGGGGGGGTAGCGGAGGGAGGAAAGGAGAGAGGAAGGGAGGAAGCCTTAGTACCCCTGCTCCCTCTCCCAGCTGTGAGGCCCTAAGGCCCATCCTCCTGCTTGGGACCCCCAGGATGGCCCCTCCTCAGTCCTAGCTAGGAACAGGATCTGCAGGGGTGTAGGGCCCAGTGTGGAGTGCTGGGGGGATAAGTGGTGAGGGGGTCTATGTGTGTGCTTGGGTGAATGGAGC
>PVKM010044044.1:0-12353 GCA_004027735.1 Carollia perspicillata | reverse complement strand
TTAAGGGAAGAAATGATGCTACCTGAGGTGTGTAAAAGTGACCAGTTCTTTATCCTGTGTTCTACTTTAAGGAAACAAGTTTGTCATTATTTGTCATTGCCATTTTCCCTCTTACTAAAGGAGTAAAATCCAAAGATCAAGAACAGGAAACTGAGGCCAAAAAGGCTTGTTGGAGATATAACTCAGAATAGTAAAAATGGTGCCTGCCAAATTTCATAGCAATAAAATCGTGGCCTTAGTCCAACAGGTAGCTGCATATCTCTCTTAGTTACATTACAATAGAAAATTTTACTGGTGTCCTTAAAATGATTAAAACATATTTAGACATGGAAGTTTTTCCAGTTCAACTTATTACAGGGGGCTTTTTAGGAACCCTGCCTAGCTTAATCTCCCACATGATTTTTTTTTTTTTTTTTTTTTGCTTACTTAACCAGATGTGCCTACATTATGCCCAGGAAACAGATACTTGCAAATAGCACCCTCCCTCTTTCCTCCTCCAGTGCCAAGCTTGCTGTTCCTTATGTTCTTTACTTGTGAATAAAAAGAAGAAATTCACCAAGGGTCATAAGGAAAAGAAATACATTAAATTCAATCATGGATATCTTGAGATATCCAGACAAGAGTTGAGAAGTTAATTCAAATAGGAGAAAAAAGAGGCAGCAACTGTCAGAGCCCAATCAAGAGTCCACGTACAAGATTATCAGAGAGGAGGAGCCAGAGACGGCAAACCGGCCCTAGTCTAATAGACAGAGTGAATTCTGAAATGCTTCCTCTGTGAAAGATGTAATGTCTTCAACAAAACATTCATTACTGTGAGTTCTCCCCTCATTGTCAGTGCATATGAGAACGAAGTCCAGCAGAGCATTTCCTTCTAAATTGGTTATTTAATTTTATGATTAAAATGATTACCACTGTAAATTAGCTTCAACACCTTACACAATTTGGACATCATCCCCACACTAAATACACACATATATATATTTTTTACCTGAAATAACAAGCCATGGAGTTGCCCTTTAATGAACTTCTTTCTCACTGACTTGATCGTTGCTGTAAAGAGAATTTGTAATCAGCTTAATGTGAACATTTCTTTTCCCTTAACTTATTTCATAAACTTATAACAGCTTTACATGGGGGGTCTGAGGGGAGGGGAGAGAAAACAGTGACTTCTGAGACTGACATACTCAACTCAGGACTTGTGAAAACAAAGCAGGAGGACAAAGCTGGCTGGACAGCAGAACCATGACCACCCTTGGGTATTTAAACTTAACCTTGATAGATGCAAGTGAATTGTCATCTAGAAGTGAGTCTTGGAATTATTCAATCTTAAAATGGAAATTCACCTTAGAGGTACCCTACCGATAAGGAAATCATCTCTCCAATAAGCCTGTACTTGAGCTACAGGGATGGGAGCCCTTGAAGTAGAGGGTTAAAATCCCAGAATCCTACAAGCAGCCTGAGAGCATGAGAACACTGATGACTGGAGGATTTAAATAATAACTGACTATTCATGGAGCTGAGATCAGACTCACAGGATGGTGCTTAATTCACTATACTCTTTTGTGAAAATAAAAATATGTGTCTTTCTACTTAACTAAAACCTACTTCCCAGTAACTTTCCAATTCTCATCTCCAGAGTAACGGAATAGGGAAAATAATGCCCATTCAACTCTGTGAGCTACATAGTAGCATATTACTTATTTGACATTCCATACTCTTTCAAAATATACCCAAGAACCAGAAAATAGGCCCAAAGCTTTCGAACAGCCTAAACAGATGGTGACATTCATGCCCTTTCTGCATGTGGGGCACCCTCACGTTTCCACCAGCAAGTGGGTTCTGAATGCACACATAATTCTCACAAGCTGACTGTTTTCTCAGGCCTCAGATGATTAAAAACAAAAATTAAATGAGGGTACAAGGCTCTGTTATGGAGGCATATTAATAGCTGCCACAATTTTTTAAATCACAGCCAGGAAAATTAACAGCAGATACTCTGGTGTCCAAAACATAGAAATATGGTGCTTCTTAAATACTAGCAGTTTGATACTTCAATGGCTTGAAGAAATTCTGAGCCATGAAAATGATGCTAACGTATGTGAAAATATATACATAATCTAATTTTAGTTTTTTCAGGAAAAAAGGCTTAAAAAGTGTTAATTATGGAGAAATTTACCCATGTAAAATTCTATTTTGTAAGAATACTTTTTTGTAAAACTCATTTCTCAACTAAGCTTGAGATAGTGTTACTAGCTGCACTAAAAGGAAAGTATATATTTAAAAAAATATTTGATCATGAGTAATTTACATTAAAAAATTTCTAATACTTAGAACTCTAGTTAAGATTCAAGTTTTAAAAAATTCTGCTAAATGCATTAAGAAATAAGTTCCCATCCTCCTCCTAACCTACATCTAAGCAACAGCAACAAAGCTTCCAAACGTCGCCAGAAACATGTTTCTGAAGGTTGTATAACTCCAAAACACTTCTCTGAGTTTCCAAATTAAGCTTGTGTTTCAGAAGAAATAACGAGTTAGTATAAGACTGTCTAAATTGCCCATCTGCTTTCCTACAAGGCAATCTTGGGTTTTAGAAATAGTCCATCTCAAAACATTCAAATGGTAAACCT
The DNA here is from genome assembly GCA_004027735.1 of Carollia perspicillata. Classification (NCBI taxonomy): domain Eukaryota; kingdom Metazoa; phylum Chordata; class Mammalia; order Chiroptera; family Phyllostomidae; genus Carollia; species Carollia perspicillata. Next base: position 9,726 of record PVKM010044044.1, on the reverse strand, counting down.
TATTTCAACAGATGTTTTGTGCAATGTGTAGCAACTATTTCCATATGTTTCGTAAGGCAAAATAAGCCGGCTTAGGACCATAATTTGCATTCACCTTTGCATTTCTTTTTCTGTGTTTGGAGCTAGACCTGACATATCTCTAGGACATTCAGGTTTCACATGGAAGCAAGAAAAAAAAAGGCCACCATATCCCCTGCTGTTGCCATCTGTGATGTAGGATGGGACCAGGTGTCATAGATACGTTGCCTTTGAAGGAAGCCGAGATAAAGCAGTTTCCCAAATGACTGTGCAATGAGGCTTTCATACAAAGGCTCACAAGTGACTGTTGAAAATCAAAATCATAATATTAGAGCTATGACAATTTTAGCTATCCATGATGGTTGACTTTCAGGGAGTATGGATTTTTATAACAAAATGTATGTGTTACTTTATGCTCCATGAAATTGTGCGTTAAAAATAGCAGGATTCACTGAAAACTGAAGACAGAGAAAATAATTCACAAGGCATATATCTGTTAAAGGACTTGCATATGAATTATTTAAAGAAATCTCGTGACAATAAAAAAAGGACAAATGGCCTACTTTGAAAATGGGCAAAAAGACTTAGATACTTCACAAAGAAGATATAGCCAATCAGCACAACAAAGGCAAATCACAATGAGATACTCTGAAGAGCGGTGACAATGTCAGTCTTTTGATTCACTGCACCAAATGCTGGAACTGCGGAGCACCTGGCACTCCCACACATGGCTGGTGGGAGTGTGAAACGCCACAAACACTATGGAAAGCTGCTCGGCGGTTTCTTAAAAAATTAGAGTTACAACAACTACACAATGATCTACAGTTCTGCTCCCAGACATTTATCCTAGGCTAAATAAAAACGTATGTCCACACAATGACCTCTGCACAGGTATTCACAGCAGCTTTCTCTGTAACAACCCCAAACTGCAAGTAATTTAGGTGTCCAATAGGAAAAAAGATGACCAAGGGGGGGACTGTTCAAGCAAAGAAATACAAGTCAACCATGAAAAAGGCATACCACTGACACACACTACATAGATACACACTATGCTGAGGGAAAGAAGACACACACACAGTACATACTGTATAACTCAATTCTAGAACAGGCTTAACTAAACCATCAATGACAGAGACCAGACCAGTGTTTGCGCCTTGCGGTGGAGGTGGGAAGAGGGAGTGGCTGGGAAAGAGCACAAAGGACATTTCTGGGGTTTTAGTTCTGTGTTCCAATATTCATTTATCAAATTGGTTGAACAGTACCACTAAGATCTGAAAATGTTATGGCATGTTAATTATTCATCAATAAAAATAATTTTAAGACCATAACAAGAACAAAAATAACAGTGCTTATGACTTAAATAGAAGTAGGTAGAAACCAGAGCACTCACAAACATTTTCTAAATTATTATAGCTAGGAAGATATTTGGATCCCTGAGACACATGTTAAAATGGCTAAAGGCTACCTCACAGGATATTAGAAACACACAAAACCCAAAGCGTGTAAAAGCTGTTGACACTTGAAGTGGAGGTGCTGGTGGGGTGCTAAGACAATGCAGATGGCAGTGGGACTCGGAGGCAGCGGGGCTGCTGACGGGAACTCAGGAGGTAGCACCCTCTGCCACAAGCCAGGGCCCTGCAGGGCTGGGCGGCGCTTCTCTGGGGAGCAAGGCCCAGGTGCAGACACTTGTTTTTAATTTTCTTAAAGCACAGCTGAAAGGGCTCCAGCTGCCTGTCGGCAGCCTGTGAAGGTTACAGTTCTATTCCTTCCAACCCAATTCTATACCCAAGAAAATTATGAATAAAATAATGTAGCTTCCACATTGAACTAACATGTCATTACCCACTTGCCACTTATGAATGAGGCAATTCATGTGATAGAACATACTCTAGCAGAACCGACTGCGTGTACTAAGAATAGTACAAGTACTAAGAATAGCCAAGTACTGTTTTGCATTTGTCACGGTATTTATAAAGTAACAACTACTGCACTTTCTAGAAGAGGATACTGAGGCTTAGAGAGGTAAAGTGATTTGCCCAACTCCATCCAGTTGCTCTTTTGCAGACTTAGAATCAAACTATAGGTTTAACTTCAATTCCCATGCTCTTAATCCTTGAGCTATACTGCCTCCTAGATGGTTTCATCCGACCTGCATCCTTCATCTGGGAAAATTTAGGCCCCCATCCCATCAGAGGTATTGAGCAAGTTATGTTTACTTTGGTTTTCTCCTTGGTCCTCACTTCAACATCTATCTTTAAGGGTCTCAACCACCTAAATCCCCCTTTCTTGTCTCACTTCCCTCTTGTGAACTGACTGTTCAGGACCTGTGGCACTCACCTTGAACCCATCCTCAAAGCTGTTAGGGCTGTTGTCTGTCCTACATGTCATGACCTCCACACTAAAAATAGCACGCTGGAAGAGTTTCCAGTGAGGTCACCTAGATGAAAGCCTTCTCTCAGCACAAAGTTCACATCTAGACACTATGTTCCAATAAGGAGTTATGATTACAGAAGCCTCTCAGGTTCTCTCCCCAAGGAAATATTCGTGGTTTCTAAAGGTAATTCTCTCATAGTTCAGTAACTGAACGACTCAATGATAATTTCATATCAAATCGGCCAAAAAAAGGATGAGTAGTAAAGGGCTTATAGTTTGGATTACATCAGTTTATGTTTCATATACATTAGGTGTACTTTGTATACAGAATGTACACCCTAGACTTAGAAGTTTTATTTTTAATCCCTTTTTAAAGCAAACATTGATTTATACATCTAGTGTTGCCTTTGCTAACAAGACACTTAGAAGGTAAGAAGCAGAAGAAAGAAAATATGTAAGTAACCATTCAAGAATTTCAGCAGTTCTAATGCACAGTTCCTGGAGGCAAGCATATACGTGAGTTATGTCATGAACATCCAGTCCTGGCGGCAATGGGAAACTTGAACAATATTACTTACTCAGCATTAAGATCTGAATTTCTACTCAAATGTCACAAACAACTGCCTAGTTCCAGTTTGTGAACAGTCATTGACCCGAACCTTTGAACAAAACAACTACATCCCCACACACTTTGCCAGTGAGCCTTTCTTAGATATAGCAGAAAGTAATTAGCTTAATTACTTAATGAATTTATTAAGCTAACCTGAGAGTTTCAGAAGAACTAAATGGACTTAAGCATTTTAATTTTCTGACTCAGAACTCAAATGTCTGACTCAGAACAAGTTCAGTGTGTGGTGGCAGTCACCGTGGAGGAACAGGTCAGGATGTTTGTGTGACAACTGTCTTCCCTCAGTGACCTTTATTCACAATCTATCTGGAAAGTCTGCTATTTAGCACATGTCCAAAATATCTGCTAGCTAAATTTCCTCTTCTTGCAAAGGTTGATTTTTAAGGGAATTATTGGAAAAATCTTCAGAAGCAAATGGTCGTCAGAGCAAAAGCTTGACATGCTAGCCTTTTTTATGTAGCAAAAGGTACAATTATGTTCAGGAGGTCATAAAGCCAGGCAGGGTGTGAGCAACCAGGGACAGAAAGGAGGCAACCTTCATCTCTGGTTTGCCTTAGCCTTGTGTTTGGTTGTTTATTATCCAAACTGATGGATTTCCCTACTCTGTCGAGTCAGAAAAAAAAAAAAATGCATGCGTTCAACCCAGGGCAGCTGGGTTAAATATTTTAATACTTTTAATAATATTTGGACCAATTATCTCCTGAGGATAAACTGTGAAGACAATAGCAAGTGCATAATATCAGGAATGTCCATTTTGGGAGAAGTTATGAAAGTTGACTCTTCAAAGAAGAAATCACAGGGGGTGGGGAGTAGAGATAAATTCTTAGTTTTATAAAACTATGGAGGATATAATATTGATTCAAACAAAAGACAAATTTGACTGGACCCAAAAAGTAGTCCTCCAAGCACAGTGTCCAAAGCAAATACACCATAAACTAAATACGGTTTCTATTCATGTCTCAACACGAGCACTTCTAATCATACGGGAACCTTCTCTCAGGCCTTCTGAGCAAAAATAGAATAACATGTAGATTATGTCATCTAAAGTATGCCTTACATTGTGTGACAAAGCAAAACAAAGCAATCCAATATTTAGAGTGATTAAAAGCTAGTGAGTTCTATGAGATTTAAAAAAAATAATAAAAGGTTGAATAACCACTGCTATTTCAGAGCTAGCCAGTTCCTTTAAACACTTACACAGCCTCTCAGATATCAGTAGAAAGGGTGCCGTAAATCCACATCAAACACAGGACTGAAAAATTTCATCTCCGGTTTGCCTTAGCCTTGTGTTTGGTTGTTTATTATCCAAACTGATAGATTTCTATTAAAAGAACATTTATTCTGCTAGAACAAGAAGCTGGCTGAACAAAAGCAGTTGTCTGATAAATGGCCAAATAAGTAAGCTTTATTTTTTATGGTTCTAGAATAAAATAGGCTTATAAATAATCTGACATCTGTACGTTGACAGTTGCCTTCTCACCTATATCCTTAGTAAACATCCATTTTTAGGTAATATGGAAAATATTCTAATTTATAAAGCAAAATATAGACATTAAGAACATGTTTAAAGAGAACTTTCACGCCTATTTAATATTTGGTACACATGAAATTCTTAAGTATTTTGCCCAATCTTAAAATTACTACCGAAAACAAGATAGAGAGGCATGGTCTTTTCTACCATATGATGAGTAAAACTAGCTAACAAAATCAGAGTAGAGTAAGAAAACAATTTGCAGGCTCAAACATCCCATGCGAACAAGCTCTTTTTCCTTGTTTACTTTTACAGATACAGAGACGTTGTGTTTAATTTTTAAAGAAATAACAGTCACGGACAAATCTAGCTTGTAATAAACAAACAAAAGGAAAGTCAGTGGTTAAATCCATCTAGCTAGCTACTAGACAAATCTCTCTGAAAGCCCATAAGACCACCTTCTGGAATGATTTCATTGTCATAAATATCTCAATAACACAGCAGCTGTAATCTATAAAAATGGCTGGAGTCCTCTTGCCACATCTCGGAGTGGCCGATATTGGGACATGACAAATATTTGCTACTCACTGTTCAGTTTTCTTGTCTTCCACTCCAGTGTCTGGCAAGTGTTCACTAGCTCAGTATTTATAGTCTGGAGACTTAGTTGTTCCGAAATTGCTTCCTCTAATTTATGCAGCAAAGACTTAGCTTTTTCACTGGCAGAATGGGCTGTGCCATCTCGATCCTCAACCTGGAGGTGTACAGTTAATACTGGATTTTTCACAGTGTGGCCAGGAGAGAAAGCAATTGAGCGCTCACTGGTGTGCACAGGAAACTGAAAATGTGCTTTTCTTCTCAGGGAAGTGATAAGCCTCTACTGAACTTCTGCAATTCTGTGTTTGCATGGGCTTCGTACGCCGGAGCTCTATCTACAGCCCTAAGCGTCTTGATATGTCAAGTTGCCTCTTTCTGCAGCACTGACACCGCCTCTCTTACAACGCCCCCTTTACTTCCTCCGCTCGCTGCCAGTCTCAAGGGACTGAACTTCACAGTTCCTCTTTGGGGTTTGTTTTTTTGTTGTTGCTGTTCCTTCTCCATTTTTACTTCATGGTTTTAGGGACATCTGAGGAGCCTTCCCCTAAATATAATGTAGTCAAAGCCTGCCTTACCTGTTCCTCTGCATCCTTCTGCCATTGACTGGCTTCTTGGACCTTCTTCCTGAGGACGGCTTCCTGGTCGACAGCGTCTTCTTGCAGTTGTTCAAGAGCTTCTACTTGTTTCTGTCTGGAGTTAAAAAAAAAAAAGCCCAAACCACAAGCTGTCAGTGACATTTCAACTAAGAGTCACCCCTGGAAGTTGTGACATATTCAGCCTTCATACACTTCCTCAGAGATCAGAGGAAAAAGTGAAAGTGTTTACATAGATATAAATGCTTCACCAAGGTAGAGTTTTAATGAAAGCAATCATATTGATCCCTTAGCCTCATACCTTCACTTTATGATAAGGACATTTAGTTTCCTATTTTACACTGGAGTATTCAGTTCCCCACAAGCTACATTCATAGCACTTGGTACTGGTGGCTAATTGCTTGGAGGATAGAGCTAATACAATGGTGACAAGTGTATTATTTACACAGCACAGCTAGCTTTTTCAGAAAAAGAAGGAAAGAAAAGCAAAAGTGAGGGAGGAAAAAAAAAAGAAACAGGAGTTTCGTTTCAAAAGAAACTTGGCCTTTCCACTTAAAAGTTGTTAATCATGACAGAGAGATATGTCCATAAGAACAGAAAGGGCTGCTTCCAAGCACAAATGAAAGCTACCTGTCAGGGTTTCCTCTGCACCTTCCCTTCCTGGAGTCCTTCCCCTCCGTCTCTTCCTCGCCCCAAATTTCTTAGTGTTGTCGTTACCTTTCCTTTGGATCGGACTTAATTCTCAAAATACATAAAAATGCATTCATGCTCTGATCACTGATGAGATTATTTGAACATGCTATGTATCAATATATCGATTATTATCTGGAGACAACTTGACCTGAATAAGAACCTTAGCTCAAAGGAATGATGAACATTGGGAATTTCAAAGCAGTGAGGAAAACGTTGTCAGGTTTAGCCCTTTCGTGTGCTTCTCAAATGTTAACACAGTTAGAATCCCATTATACATTGTCATAAATCCTGCCCTGGTTACAAAAAAGGACTACACAAGAGACAAGGATGGTCTTACAGAATGTTTTACCATTATAGTAAACCAGCAAACAAAGCCTTAAACAGAATTGAAACTATCTAAACACATATTCTACTAAGATTGTTCAATTCCTTATAGTCAGATTTTTCTGTTCTTAAATTGTGGTGAAAACATTTAACATGAGATCTACCCTCTTGACACCTTCTTAAGTCTGCTGTACCTGTCAATCAGAGGCACAATGTCATACAACAGATCTCTATATCTTATCCGTCCTGTGTGACTAAAACTTTATAGCTGTCGAAGAATTTCAGCTCCTCACTTCTTCCTCCCCTCTCCCCTGGAAACGACCATTCCACTCTCTGCTTCTGAGTTTGATCATTTTTAACACCTCATTCAACTGTAATCACTCAGTATTTGTCCTTTCACAACTGGTTTGTTTCACTTAGCATAATGGCCTCTAGATTCATCCACGGTGTCACATGAGGCAAACTTTTCCTCTTTTTAAGGCTGAATAATAAATATTTCATTGTATGTATATACTTCTTTTTTCACTCACCCTCTGATGAACACTTAGGCTGTTTCCACATCTCGGCTGATCTGCATAATGCTGCAGTGAACATGGGTGTGCAAATACCTCTTTGATTTCTGCTTTGAAATCTTTTGGATATATACCCAGAAGTGTGATTGCTGGATCATATGGTAGTTCTATTTTTAATTTTTTAAAGAACATCCATACTGTTTCCACATAGCAGTTGTACTGTTTTACATTCCCATGAACAGCATACAAGAGTTTCAATTTCTTTTGTCAACACTTGGTATCTTTGTTTTTTTTTTGTTTGCTTTAAATAACACCCTTCCTAACAGGTGTGATTCATTCATCATTGTGAATGACTCATTGTGGTTTTTATTTGCATTTCCCTGATGATTAGTGATTTTGAGCATCTTTTCATTTACCTGTTAGCCAATTGTGTACCTTCTTTGGAAAAATGCCTATTTAAGTACTCTACTCATTTTTTTGTTTCTTTCACTAGGCATTTTTTAAATCCCCACCCCCAACTTTGGTAATGATCAGCTTGTTCTCTATATCTGTGGATCTATTTGTATTTTGTTTTGTTTATTCATTTGTTTTGTTTTAGGTCCCACTTATAAGTGAAATCATATAGCGGGGGTCTCAAACTCACTTTCACCGGGGCGGGGGCGGTGCACATCAGCCCTGCGGTTGCCTTTAAAGGGCCGAGTGTCATTTTAGGACTGTATTAATGTAACTACTCCTTCACAGTTAAGCAAGAGCTCAGCACTGCCGCTGGGCAGAAACAAGGTGCTGGGCCAGATTTTGCCCGTGGGCCTTGAGTTTGCCACTCGTGTCATACAGCATTTGTCTTTCGCTGACTTACTTCCCTTAGCATGATGCCCTTTAGGCCCATCCATGTTGTCACAAGTTGCAAGAATATTCATATACAAAGTAATATTCATATATATTCATATATATAATTAAAAATATATATCACATCTTCTTTATCCATTCATCTGTCGATAAACATCTGTGCTGCTTCCATATCTTAGCTATTACTAGAAATGCTGCAATGAAGATAGGAGTATATATATCTTTTTGAATTAGTGGTGGGTTTGGTTTTTATTTTGATAAATACCCAGAAGTGGAATTGCTGAATCACAAGGCAGTATCACTTTTAATTTTTGAGGAATCTCCATACTGTTTTCCATAGTGGCTACATTAATTTACATTCCCAACGGTATACACGGGTTCCCTTTTCTCCATATCCTCTCTAGTACCTGTTTGTTATTTTATTGTTAATCAATCTGACAGGTATGAAGTTATATCTCATTGCGATTTTACTTTGCATTTCTCTGATGAGTAATGACATTGAGCACCTTTTCATATGTCTGTTGGCCATCTGCGCATACCCTCGAATAAAGTTCTATTTGAGTCCTTTGCTAATTTTCAAACTGGGTTATTGTTTTTGTTGTTGTTATTGAATTGTGGAAGTTTCTTATATTATTTGAATATTAACCCCTTCTCAAATATGTGGTTTGCAATATTTTTTCTCATTCCATATGTTACGTTTTCACTCTGTTAATTCCTTTTTCTGTGCAGAAGCTTTTTAGTCTGCTATAGACCCACTTGTCTATTTTGCTTTTGTTACCTGTGCTTTTTGGTGTCATATCCAAAAAATCATTGGCAAGACCAATGTCATGAAGTTTTTCCCCAAATTTCCTTCTAGGAGTTTTATAGTTTTAGGCCTTTTGCTTAAATCTTCCCTCCATTTTGAGTTGACTTTTGTATGTGGTATATAATGTTTTCAACTTCATTCTTTTGCATGAGGATATCTAATTTTCCAACACTATTTGTTGAAAAGACTATTGTTTTCCATTGTGTATCCTTGGCACACTAGTCAGAGTCCATATATGCATGGGTTGTTTCATTTTCTTATATTGGTCAATTTGTCTGTCTTTAGACCAGTACCATACTGTTTTGATTACTGTAGCTTTATGATACATTTTGAAATCAGGAAGTATAATACCTTCAGGTTTGTTCTTAAGACTATTTTGGCTATTTCAGCTGCTTTGTGGTTCCATATGAGCATTAGGATTATTTTTGTCTGTTATTGTAAAAAAATGCTATCAGGATTTTGATAGGGATTATATTGAATCTGTAGGTTGCTTTGAGTGGTGTGAACATTTTAACCCTATTAGGTCTTCCAATCCATGAACATAAAATGTCCTTCCATTTCTTTACATCTTTAATTTCTTTCAGCAATGTTTTGTAGTTTTCACTATACAAGACTTCATCTCCTTTGTTAAGTTTATTCTTAAGTATTTTATTCTTTGGGATATGATTTTAAATGGGATTGCTTTCTCAGGTTCCTTTTCAGCTAGTTCATTATTAGTTAATAGAGCTGCAATTGATTTTTGTATGCTGATTTTGTAGGCTGCGATATTGCTAAATTTGTTTCTTAGTTTTGACAGCTTTTTGTGGAGTCTTTTGGGTTTTCTATATATAAAACAATGACATCTGCAAACAGAGATGACTTTACTTCTT
>PVKM010044043.1:0-12335 GCA_004027735.1 Carollia perspicillata | reverse complement strand
TTTTTTTTTGCATCTACTGATATGATCATATGATTTTTATCCTTTGTTCATATGGTATATCACACTTATTGATTTGTAGATATTGTACCAATCTCCATCCCCAGAATAAATCCCACTTGATCATGCTGTATGACCTTTTTTATATATTGCTGGATCTGATTTGCTAGTACTTGTTGAGAATTTTAGCCTCTATGCTCATCAGGGATATTGACCTCTAATTTTATTTCTTTGTAGTACCTTTATCTGGTTTAGAATTAGGATAATCCTGTCCTTGTAAAATAAGGTTGGAAGTCTTCCCTCCTCTTGAATTTTTTGCAACAGCTTAAGACAGATAGGTGTTAATTCTTAGAATGTTTGGTAAAATTCACCTGTGAAGCCATCCAAAGCAGAACTTTTGTGTTGATGGGTACTTAGGTTGCAACCATATCTTGGCTATTGTAAATAAGGCTGCAATGAACATAGGGGTGCATATACCTTTTTGAATTAGTGTTTTGTATTTCTTAGTATAAATATGTAGAAGTGGAACTGCTGGGTCATAAGGTAGCTTTATTTTTATTGTTTAGAGGAACCTCCATACTATTTTCTATAGAGGCTGCTCCAATTTGCAATCCTACCAGCAGTGCACAAGGGTCAGGACTGTTAATTTTAAAGAAGACATTGACCAGAATCATCGGAATCCATGGATGACTTGGAAGGATAGACACAGAAATAATTATTTTACAATGCAGACAGTATAAAGATAAAGGCTTGCATGGGATATAAAGAGAGCAGAAAGAAGCAGTACCAACCAACCTGGAAAGGTGAAACAAAAGGCAGGCTTGACCCGAGAGTGGTGATCCATGAGCTGAGTCTAACGGCGAGGAGACTCAACCAGGTGACAGGAAGGAACCGGGGGGCGAACCAGGGGCATTCTAGACACCGGATTGATAGCTGAACTAAAGGCACAGAGGTGATAAAAGAGTGATGAATGGGGAGAGCTGCAAGTAGTTTGATGTCATCCAGACATAAAATGTAAGGCAAAGGGAAGTGGATATTATGCCAGAGAGGTAGGCAGGGACTGGATGACGAGAGGCCTTGGCCTTCATCCTTCAGATCACTGTATTCAAAACTCAGATCTGAGGACACTCTCATTACTTTTACTATGTCTGTGAATGTGTTTACCCTTTTTCTTTTTTCTCATCTTCAGCAATATCTGTGAGACCATGAGCTTACTATACAATTTATTGATGGTTTGTTGGAAGTATTATTAAAATAAATAAAAAATAGCTATCCAATTAAAATACTCTTTCTTGAACTACTTAAAGTGATACCACATCTGCTCTGTGTGCTTTGGGATTGCTCACCTGGACCATGAAGGACTTGGAACAGCTTTGAGTGGTGGAGTGATGTAATTAGACTGCATTATAGAAAACAGCCCAGCAATAGCACAGAAAATGGCTTTGAGGAAGGTGAGTCTGACGTCAAGGAGACCAGTTATACAGCTCTTATAGTTACTCAGGCCAGATATTTTAAAGATCTGAATTGGGACCCCGGAAGTAGGTATTATTTCAAGCACTTGCCAGATACCAGGTAAAAGTCTAGGTACTACGGATTCAGTAGTTATCATTGCCGACAAACTTGTGGACCCCATAAAGCTACATTTTAGTTGGGGTGGGAGTAGGGAAGAGACAGACAATATGCAACAAAAAAGATGAGCTGTTTTAAGTAAGCAAGAAGACTATACACTGGAGACTAACTGGAGGAGTGGGGACAGTGAGGGGCAGGAGGGGTGAGGGTTGGAGAGTTTGATTACTTTGAACTAGGGATCAGAATAGGCTTTTCTGAAGCGGTAACGTTTGAGCTGAGACCTCAGTAATGAGAAGGAGCCAGTCATGAGTGGGAGAGTGAGATCACTGGAATTTAGAAATATTTAGTAGGTCCAGTCAGATGGGCTGAGATACCGATGAGATACCGAGTAAGACAGACAGAAGGAGATGTTCAAGATTACCTAATTTTAAAGTTATATTTTAAATTGGAATCCCGTTGGGTCCAATTGGACTTTTTTCGAGTTCTGTTTAGCTTTACTTCATTTTCACTCCAATTCTCTATTATTTGGAGAACTTGATGATCTGTTATGTGTTTGAATATTAAAGCTATATCTTTAAACATTTTTACCATTTGTTACCCTTTGATTTAATGTCAAAAAATTGTTATCTAAAATGTCTCCATATTTCTATCTCAAATAAAACAATGGCCATTGGCTTATCAAATCCCCCCTGGTATAAAATATGATTTTTAAAGTCACGACCAAAGCTTTTGAATTGATGAATTTAAAAGAAAGTTTTGACAAGAAAATATCTGCTGATTTTATCCCAAATAAATTAATAAAATCCTTAAGGGTTTGTTGAATGCAATGTTATGCTAAATGTATTCAATATTATGTTAGAGTGATGAATTCCTTTAGCAGTGTTGGAGACTGCATACCAAAAGCATTTAATTATGAATGCCATAATTTGCTCAATTGATGCTTCTCTTTCATCTGCACACCATAGATAATTTTCCCTAAATAAATGCAACCATGAAAATAATATTTAAAACAGGAAAATGAAAAATGCATTTGCTCGCTACAAACCAAATGCTGCTTCGTCAAAATTAGCAGCCTTCGTGGCAAATATGCATCTCGTAAATTCCAATTACAAAGGTATTATCTGCTCATTAGTTGCTATTTCTCAGATAAGAATCAGAGGATTTATTCTTTATAAATAACTTGGGGATTGTATTTTTAATCTGAAGTTGATTTTAAAGTAATATTAAAATTGTACTCATTCGTGTATTTTAATACTCCTAAGCAAGCCATTATGTAACAACCAATGGCACCTGCTTTTATGCATAATGCATTTATAATGAGTATAAATTTCATTCTCCTCCCCAAGCTAGGTTTTATTCCAAAGACAGAACTTATTGTTTCAAAAGGAGTTTCCCAATGGAAAAGATAATTAAAGTAGAGAACATTTGAAAATTTCAACCATCCTTTCTTTTTGTCTTGAATGAATCCATGGCCTCGACTCTCATAATTGTTGAAGTTCGCACTTCTAAACCAAATCAGTTTTTTTTTTTTTACCATATCCCCATACCTATATCTCCACTTTATTGAGCTATACAATGTTAATACATGGGAAAGATCACTCCTGGAAGGAGCTGGATGGTGATAGAAAGAGCTCCAGCCTCAGAGCAATGGCACCCGGGTTTGAGTTCCACTCCCGCTGATGACTCTGGTTAGAGTACTTACACCCTTAAACATTGTAACCGGCCTTTGCACCTCATTTTCCACTATCCCCCTCCAGGTCTCTCCCAGCAGTGAAATGATAGCTACTCCATTTTCTCGTGACTTCCAGACTTTCCTTTCTGTATGGCTTTGCTTGTATATGTTTTCTCTGCTTGCAATATGGTACTCATGTCTACATATCTAAGTCTTACCCGTTTTGCAAGGCTCAAATCTTCTACCAGAGTTTATTCTTTCTCTGAAGCCCATGAAACTTCTTTAGTGGTGTACATGTTATAATATATTGCACTGTAATCTCTTCAACAGAATGGACCTTATTTGATTAATTTTTGATACTGCAGTGCCTTTGTATGTTACATGTATTTGTTGAAAGATATGGATGGGTGGATGGACAAAGCCAAAAGAATATTTTCTTTTGATAAAATGGGGGGGAAAGTGCCTACCACACAGATTATCCTGAATATTAATTAGATATTGTAAATGAATATCCTCTATAAAAATTTTTCTACAAAAAATGCAAAGTAATTTAATACTATCTTCTGAGAGGAATGAAAGTAGAATTGACTGATCCTAACATAGAGGCAAGGGAGAAAATTAATATCAGGAGTGAAAGTGTCCCTCTGTGTAATGAGTCAGGCCTCAGTAAGAAACCCTTTGATCATGACCATGGAAACGTGCATGGTGTGGGACATTCATTGTTTGGTCTGTTGGAAGCAGTTCTTCCATCTCTGAATCATTCCTGACAAACTGGGGTGGACAGGGAGGGCTGACACTTGTCCTCAGTAGATGCACGTATCTGAATGGTAGCAATTTTGAATGGTAGCAATTAAATGTGCAGCTGCAAAGCCACAGTCTCTCATAGGTGACCTCAAACTGCCTATTTGTCTCAAAGGTTCCTTGATAATTCTTTATTTAAAGTGCTAGTGAAGTTTTGAGTGAATGGTAATGGTAACAAAGGCAGGTTAGCAGGAGAGTTTAGCAGGAGCCAGGCCATTTTCCAAGCCTTTTGTCTGAGCCATTACTCTGCAATCTTGCAAACACCAGGAACACGGCACCCAGCACAGTGGCTGGCATGCAACAGATTACGCAATAAATAGTGAGAGTGAACGGGAGGTGGAAATCAGGATTTTCATCATTTTAGGGATTTGAGTCAGAGTAACAGAAAATAAGCCAGAGATTAAAATTACAACAGATTAATGGTTTTCTCTCTATTAACTACTAACCACATGGCTCTGAACTTGGTAGCAGTGTAGAAAATAAATAATAAAACGACCCACTGGGTGATACATGGTGAGATATGAAGAAGCTCTCTGAAAATGTAATACTCTTTACTTTTCACAGGCCAGTTGATTACTCTCCGGGTTAAGAAACCAGTGTTGTACAGGCAGGAAGAACACAAAGCCAGACAGAGCAGGGCCTGAAAATTGGCAGTTTTACTGAGTGGTTGTGTAGGTTGAACAAGTTATTTAACTAAATCTGCCCATCATCTGGGAAGTGGAAATAATGATAGCATAGATCTCATAAGGTTGTTTTAAGGGTTAAAAAATATAATCTATATGAAGTACTTAATGTAATGCTGAGTCCATAAGAAAAATCGAGTAAATATGAGACATCACTTTCTGCATATCAGGGACCCTTACAAAGCAGATACACAAGCCATTTCTCTTGCCCAGATTATTTAAACTATCTAAGCCTCAGCTTTCTTATCTGTAACACAGGAATAATAATGCCCACATCAGAGGAACACTGGGAGATTAAATAAGATGATGCATTTGAAAAAGCACTCTAAAATTATATGAAAAACTGAGGTATTTAGAGGGATACAAAGGATTGTGGAGTTTTGTTTTGTTTGTTTTTTTGAAAACAAGATTGGATTCTCTGGTTCATCTCCTTCCATGTCACCTCAGAAATGACTAAGAGATATAAAATCAAGAGTAATAAACCTGTATCAACATGAAAAATTAGTAATGGGTGACATCTACATGTTGTAATTTAATAATTTGTGCAAAATAGAAGGCTAACTAAGTTTGAAGACATACAACATCCATGACTTCCTGTGAGAAGCAGCAACTTGCTAAGGTAGTAAAATGGAAAAGACTCAGAAAGTTCAGGGCAAGAATCAAAAACATACATGGGTGGTGAGTGGATATCACTGGACCCTATCAAGTGCCGCAGGGAAGCATGCCAACCTGCCCAAACTCAGCAAGCAAGGATCAGGCAACAGGCTCACTCCTGACTTACACTTAGGGGAGACATTGTCACAGTTAGTTCCTAATGAGGACAACTGTGACAGGTAAAGAATGAGGACACTGTCCTAGTTAGCTCCTGGCTGCTAACCTCAAATACAGAAAAGAGACACCGAACAGAGAGCCAACTTCCTCTTGTGAGTGCTGTTCGTTCTATCCTCTCCTAATGTGCAGTCAGCAGGTCTGTGGTTCTCAATTCTTTTCACAGAACCGTGTGGAGGGTTGGTTAAAACGTAGATTGGTAGGCCTCACCCCCAGATGTCCCAGAGCAGAGCCCGAGAATTTGCATGTTTGGTAAGTTACCTGGAGATGCTGGTGCTGCTGGACTGGGGGCCACACTTTGAGAACTGCGGCTCTAGACTTGCTCGGCCCTTTGCAAAAGCTGCTACCACCTGTGACTTCTTAAAATTAATACAATTAAATGACACTGGAAGTTCAGCTCTTGATTTGCACCAGCTGTATCTCAATGCATAGCAGCCATATGTGGCCAGCAGCTACCCTATTGGACAGCATAGATGTAGAGCAGTTTTAGATGCTAAAGATGGAAAGAAGGACTCCTTCAATCTCTGACCAAACTCCTCTCAGTTCTCCATAGTAGACGAGCCAAACCTACCTCTGTGGGAGTGAACAGGTAGTGAAATAACTAGATATATTAGATGGCACCTCAAAAAAGGAGCTGATTCTGAAGCATCAAAACGGTGCTCTCGTATGAAGTCAAATCACTCTGAAGAAAAAGAAGTTTTCCCAAACTACTAATATCAAAATGGACCCCAACAGTATTCAGGAGATTAATGCTGTGTGAAGGCAGAAGAAGCAGTTATGAAGAGTCAAAGTTATAAAATCGTAAAGATACAATTAAATAATATTTATGTCAAATTCAAAACTGCAATGGAGGTAAAAATGCATGGATCATGAGAATGCCAAGTTAATAAAGCAAAAGATAACTCAATACCTTCAGTAGACAGAAGATATGTATAGAGGAAAAAAATTATAAGAGGTTAAACGTTGAGGAAAATTTCAAGAAATCCAATATGCACATGATATAGGAATTTCAGGAGTAAGAGCATCAATAATAGGTATCAATAAAAGGGAAAATGGAAGAAAACTTTCCTGAGCTAAAGAAAGTCTTGGACAATAAATCACAGATTTTCTGAATATAGGTAAAATTTCTAAAAGAAACAAACTTATACTGGAAAATTTGAAATTTCATTAATTTCAAGGACAAGGGAAAAATCCCTGTAATGATCTAGATAGACATTACCAAAACAAAACGAGTTAACTGTGAAGGAGTAAAACTTAATCTGACATCAGACAGTCCTCAACTTTAAGCGCCCAGAAGACAATGGAGAAGAGTCTATAGCATCGTTAAAGAAATGGGTTAGGACTCCAGACTCAAGAATTATGTGCCTCACCAAGGGATGTGAGGTCACAGAAAGTAAGTCATTATCAGATATGCATTTCAGAAAACAGTGTTTTTGAAATAATTGCTCAAAGATAAACTACAGTTGATTAAGGGATGAATAAAAGTCTCAAGAATGGGCAAGGAAAATGTCAGTATAAAAGATTCTGGAGTGCAAAATGAAACTTGTAATACCTAGAAAATATTTTCAAATAATCTCAACATGGTTTTAAAACAATACATAAAGTTAAAATTTTTGAAAAGAAAAGATATAAAATATAAAAAAATATAGTATAGACTTTTATCTAAAACCTGAGATTAATGTGATATAAATCGGGAAGAGTGGGAGAGTTTGGGGAAGTGAGATGAGTATGCTCATGTTCTCATTTTAGGAAGGCAAAATGGTTCAACAATCAAGAGCATAATTACCTGGCGCATAGGCTGCTCCACCCACCGGTGGCTGTGTAACCTTAGAGAGTAATTTACCGTTTCCGAGCATCAGGCTCCTCGCCTATAAAATAGGAATACTGTAATACCCCAGAGTTGTGTGTGAATGAAACCACATACTGCAGGTAAGTACTTAGACCTGTAAGCACTCAGTAAAATATTTACTATTAACTTACAAAGAGAAAAATCAAAGACAATCTTGATAAAAAGAGGGAATAGATCTAAAGGTAAGTTCTGTGACATAAATGTAATGATTACAAGAACACATACATACACACACAGATACACACCCTCCAAATCATTGTCAAAGACCAAATATACCAGAAAAAAAAACCAAGATCAAATATATTAGATAGTAGAATATGTCAAAAATTAATACTCTAGAGCCATGAAAATAAACATGTTCTCATTGTTTGGCTGATGTCAAATTGTTTTTAATTCAAAAATATATAGTTTTTTTTTTTTTTTGCAGTTTTGGAGGGAGAAATTATATGTGCACAGAAAAAAGGCAAAATATACGTACATATATATCAATGTTAATACTCACTGCTAAGCATTAGAATCAAGGGTATCCTTTTCTTCTCTATTTTCACTAATATGTATAGTGAATGTATAACCTTTTATAAACAAAAAGATTCTTTTATTTCTAAATAGCTTTATTAATGAACCACTATTAACATTTAAGTGTATACTACTGTAGAATTTTTCTCTATTTGCAAATATGTTTAGTGCATTCAAAGGATATATTATTGATTGTCTAGTATGTTCCAGTCTTTGTTTTAATCTCTGGATATAACAGTAAAAAAAGGAAGGAAGGAAGGAAGGAAGGAAGGAAGGAAGGAAGGAAAAGAGGAAGGAGGAAAAAAGAAAATCTGCTTTCTTGGAACTTAGCAGGGGGAGAAAGCAGCATTAATAGGTAAAATACATGTTCTTGATGTTGATAGGTAGATGCAGAAAATACAACGCAGGGAAAGGGGTGGGGGGGATGAGGATGAGTAGTTGCCATTTAAACAGGGTGACCTGTGGAGGCCTCATTGAGAAGATAATGAAATAGGCCTCACTAGCCATAGACATTTAAAAAGAGTCTCAGAGGGGCCGGCCATGGGGCTCCTTAAGAGAAGACAATTCCAGGCAGAGGGGGCTACAAGCACAGAGGCAGTCATGCAGAAGAACACCTACTGCGCTGTAGACGCAGCAGGGAGCAAGCTGGCCAGCTGTAAGTAAAAAGGAGAAGTCTGGGAGCTTGGGGGGCAGAACTGGGGTAGAGCATGCACGGGGCTGAGATCCCAAATGGCCTCAGAGACGATAGTGAGGGTATCGGATTAAACCGAGAGTGAATTGGGTTTCCGGTGGAGAGTTTTGAGCAGAGGGGAGATATAATCTGACTTGGTTTCACTGGTGTTACTCTGGTGTCCCTGTTGAGAATCGTATGAAGAAGTGCAAGGGTGGAAACTGGGAAACCAGTTAGGAAAGTATTGCAATGACCTAGGGGAAAGACAGTGGGTGAGAAATAGGCAGGTCACAGGTGTATTTTAAAGGTAAAGCCACCAGGAGTCACTGCATGATTGGGAATGGGGTGAGAGGGAAAATGAGGCAAAAGAATGACTCTAAGTCATCTGGATAGACAATTCTGGTTTTCAGGGGAGAAGTCACATTGAAAATAGAAGATTGGGTGTTATCGCTGTTTAGGTGATGTTTTAGGCCCTTGAGCCTGAATGAACCCAGCAAGAAAATAAATGTAAACACAGAAGGGAAGGGATCCAACGGGCCACATCTGGGGCACTGCTGCACTGAGGCGGTGGGCGAGCAGAGGAAGGAGCAAAGCAGAATGCCAAAGAGCGGCCTGTGAGTTGGGATGAACTCCAGAGGAGGGTGGTGTCTTGGGAGCTCAGTGAAAGTGTTCTGTACAGGAGGGATGGTGATCTGTGTCCACTGTATGGCTGGCAGATCAGGTAGGATAAGGATAAAGGGGCGTTCACTTTAGCAATGTGGAGATTTTGCTGACGTTGACAAGGGACATTTCAGTGGAGGAGTATAGAACAGAAGCCTATCTGGAGTGGATTTAAGAGCCTAGAAGGAGAGAAATGAGAGCCAGCTCCTCTTCTGCAGAGCGGGAACACTGCTTTCCATATTTCATTATTTTTTTTATTGTTCAGATACAGTTGTCTCCATTTTCCCGCCACTACTTTCCCCTGCCCCACCCACCCCTACTTCCCACCCTCAATCCTTCTCCCCTTTGGCTTTGCCCATGAGTCCTTTATACATGTTCCTTAATGACCTTTCCCTTCTTTTCCCCGTCATTCCCCTCCCCCCTCCCCTCTGGTTACTGTCAGTTTGTTCTGTATTCCAGAGTCTCTGGTTCTGTTTTGCTCACTTATTTGTTTTGTTGATTAGGTTCCACTTAAGTGAGATCATATGGTATTTGTCTTTCACCCCCTGGGTTACCTCACTTAGCATAATACTCTCCAGTTCCATCCATGCTGTCTCAAATGGTAGGAGCTCCTTCTTTCTTTCTGCTGCATAGTATTCCATTGTAAATATACCACAGTTTTTTGATCCACTCATTTACTGGTGGACACCTAGATTGCTTCCAGCACTTGGCTATTGTAAATTGTGCTGCTATGGACATTGGAGTGGGTAGGTTGTTTTGAATTAATATTTTGGGATTCGTAGGGTACAATTCCAGCAGTGGAATTGCTGGGTCCAAAGACAGTTCCATTTTTAGTTTTCTGAGGAAATTCCATACTGTTTTCCACAGTGGCTACACCAGTCTGCATTCCCACCAACAGTGAACTAGGATTCCCTTCACTCTACAACCTCGTTAGCACTTATTGTTTATTGATGGCCATTTTGACCAGTGTGAAGTGGTATCCCGCTGTGGGTTTAATTTGCATCTCTCTGGTGGCGAGTAATGCTGAGGATCCTTTCACATGTCTCTGGGTCCTCTGTATGTCCTCCTTGGAAAAGTGTCCGTTCAGGTCCTTTGCCCATTTTTCATTGGGTTGTTTGTCTTCATGGAGTGGAATCATTTGAGTCCTTTTTATATTTTGGAGATCAAACCCTTGTCCAAGATATCATTGGCAAATATATTTTCCTAAACGGTTGGTTCCCTTTTTTTCATTTTGCTGATGTTTTCTTTAGCCGTGCAGAAGCTTTTTATTTTGATGGCATTTCCTTACTTTTAAGTTAGCATTCCTCTTTCTGTGTTACAGTGGTGGAAATTGCAATTTGATTGTGTTTCATTTTTTCCCATCCATGGAAAATGATATGCTGCCCCCAACCTGAAAAATGCTGGGAGGCATTTTGTATGCCGTTTTTCGACACTTAGCTCGAGTGGATGTGTCCTGCTTCCATAACCAGGAGCAACCCGGACACTCAGACCCTTGCTGAGGCTGCCTGACTGCTATTTTTGCAATGCCTTCTTTAATCAGTCCAGGGATCATCTGAAAGACAGCCATAAACGGTCGATTTTCTAAGCCATTTTACATACATTTAAAGTACATCTTGTTCTCGGTCTGGATCAGATGGAAACACGAGCAGAGGGGAGCGGTGCTACAATCATCATCTTGTCGTTGCCATGGCTATGGCTCCCAACCCTTATAGAGGATTTTTATTTTACATGAAATATTCCTTACCATAGCAACAGCAATGTTGATTTAAAATATAGCTCGCTAGATGTCATTTATCTTGAACAGCGCTGTATATTTTCTGTGGTGTGTCTTGTTATTAGGATCGCACTTTTGATGACTGTCCTATTCTTTGGAAAAGAGACATCTCTTGGGGTGCATGTGACAAAAATCTAGGCTGCTCATTGCTTGCGGGAATAGAAAATTTACAGGATACATTTGAATACATTGCCTTCCCAGAGCTTCTACTGAGGATGTTTGGGAGAGTTTGAGTTCATACTTAGGATAGATCCTTTGAAAATGGAGTCAGAGTTATTATTCATTTTAGAGTAATGAAACATAATTTCCATCCTTTTTATATTGCAAAATTACTTCTTTTTTATTTAGAGATTATAGATTCTATGTAGATCTATTTTTTGTTTGTTTCATTTCTCCAGGTCAATTCTTCAGTTCACTTTCACAACCAGTTGGAAGACTATCAAAACAAAAGTGTTTTTAAAATGTTAAAACCAATATTAAAATGTTAAAAAGTGTTTTTAAAATGTTAAACCAAAGGATTGACACACTTGAAAGCAATAGACTTGAGTTAAAGGGGTTCTTTCCTCTCTTCCCCCCAATACAGACTCTTCTATTTGGGAAAATACATGGATACAGTGGCTGCAGTATTACAAAGAAATACATTTTGGTAAGAGGAACAAAACCTCTTGGTTCCAAATGTAGTTACTCACTATGGGCCATTTATTCATCTGGCTCTAGGCTATGGGAATTACTCCTAGCACAGAACTCTCTTTGAAATCCCTAGCTCCCTAGGGAGTCCGAGATAGATGAGAAACTGCCCCTTTGAATTTGCCTTCTACATGGGAAACAAAGAAGTTAGTGGTTGAGGGTAACAGAGGAAAGGCGTGTGGGGAAGGGTGAATGTAGCTAGCTTCCTTTGCCTGCAACAGGAGCTTCTTTCAATGCGAAGCGCGTGCCAAGACGGATCAGGCACACTACCAAAAAGATACAATAATTTAGTAATACAGTCTGCCCAGGCAGTTTAGCAGCTGGAAACGAGGGAGCCTTGGGATTTGCTATAAATGGTGGGGAAATTGGCCCATAGCCCCTCTCCTATATTGAGCAAAGGGAGCAAGAGAAAAGATTATAAATGTGTGAAATCAGAGCCCAACAGCATGGTCTGTTCTGGTCTGGAAGTTGCCAGAACTCCAGCATTCTCTGGCTTCTGCATAACGTGCTGACTTTGGCAGAGTGTGGGGCTTATAGGGCAGGAAATAGCAGGCTTTTACCTGGATGCATTTTCCAAAAGGCAGCTGCTGATCTTAAGTTTTTTGAGGGAGGGACTTTTATTACATGCT
>PVKM010044042.1:0-12353 GCA_004027735.1 Carollia perspicillata | reverse complement strand
GCTGGGCTGGGAGTCAGCCTCTGGGCAGTCATAGCAGATTCTGCAGCCCCTTTGTTTGATAAATTCCTCCTATTCAAGCCTGGCGTCCCTTGTAGCCCAATTCTCCAGGCAACTGGTGACTTTCGGAGTCAGTGTGCGAAGCAGCCTGGTCCTCAGCTCTCCCAAGCTAGCGCCCACAGTCTTGGAGAGTAACCACAGCTTTGTGCGTTTTGCCTCTTCCTCCTTTTTCCCCTCTCCGTGACCAGAGCTCTGCTCCTGTTGCTCCAACCCTGGTCTGTCGGGGAGGGAGGGAGCAGGTAACCCAGCTCTCTCCCAAGGATTTTGGCAGGCTCTCCACTTTCAAGCAGTCCGTGGTAGACCGAGCACCCACTCTGGGTGCCAGACCTGGTGTACAAACTCTCCCTGGTCCCCCGCTGGTCCCCGGAACCTTACTGTCATGAAATCTCCTTCTTACTGTCTGGTTTCTGGTTTTTCAGTGTCCGCTACAGCTTTGTGGATTCTTATTTTCAAATACGCTGCAATACTGTTGTCTGTCTCCTCTGTTCCTCCATGGATTAGCCAGTTTTTCCTCCTGTGTGTAGGGGGAAGTGAAATCCGCTCCCTCCTACTCCGTCACCATCTTCCTTCCTAGCTTTTTACTATTTTAATCTAAACATTTGTTCAGCAACAAACAACTCCATTTTAAATACCAGCAAGATGAATTGCATTAGACTCCAATAGCAGCATTTTCACTATGACATGTTATAGTAATACACATTTCAGGTTGGAAACAAAGAGATGAATTTCACCCTGTATCCAAATTCCAATCTAACTAGAGTGGCAATTATGTGTCCTGGTTTCTAGAATTAAAGAGAATATTTACTCAAAGTTAACCCGCACTATGTATATATACATACATAGGACTTTGAGTGTGTGCCTGTGTTTATATATTAATTCCATCAGACACTGGATTTTTCATTTCTCATAATTTTCAGAGTATATATCTTAAAAACAAAAAATAAACACAACATTGCCTAAAACGTGGAAGCACTAAGAATAAATAAGCTCAAGTAATAATTCCAGGATACAGAAATTGGCAATATGAAAGACATGCAACATGGTGAGCAAAAGGAACACACCCTGTGGGGCCAAATAGGTTAGGCTTCTGATTCTGACATGTATACGTGTGTGACTGTTTGAGGTAACCTTCTAAAATCTCTGTGTCCCATTAAAAAAAATAAACATGGTAAAAGCCTCTTCCTGGGTTACTGAAAGAATGTTCATCATAGACATCAAACATGAATGTTTATATTTACAGCACAGCTTAAAATTCTGAACATAGTAATTGTTTAATTCACGGCTGCTTCACTTAGTATTACTAGATTCCTTACGTTGATTCTTTTGTTACTTAGAATTAAATCATTACTAGTGTCCATTGTGCAATATTTATTAAATATCTACCACATTTGTCAGAGTCAGCTTGCTATTGATTCATAGTGCTCACAAACTCCAAATGCTCCCAGTCCAGTATGTTGAATAAGTATGTTCTGTTAATTAAATGTTCTAATTGAGAGAGTACCAATAGCATATATTATTTCAATTTTAATGTTTTTTTTTTTTTTAATTGAGAGAGAAACATTCATTTGTTCCACTTCTGGTCCACGTATTTATGCATCCATTCGTTGATTGTTATATGTGACTTGATTGGGTTAGAACTCACAACTCAGCAACCTGGCCAGGGCCATTATTTCAATTTTAAATAATTAAAATGCAAATATATTGTATTTACAAATAAATATTTGACTTAGAAGTTGCTATTTGAATAAGTCACCTTTATCACTATTTGAAATTTCATTGGCTCTTTCTATGGATTGTTTGAACTTTCATGATTAATGGGAAATAATCTAATGCTGTCAAATGAGATAACTCAATCAATTATACAATTTGAATTAAAAAGTGAATTTCATTTTATTTTAATTTTCTTTCAAGTTAATTCTGATTTATGATTTTCTTTTCTTCTATAATTTGTTCAAGTAGCTTTTGTCGAATACCCATCTAATTATAGTAATCAATCACCAAACTTTAATAGAAGAAATTGTATAGTTATGCTCTGGAATGACAGTTTTTATGTCAGCTTAATGATTTATATATGCATCGTGCATGCATACTCTAATAATAACAGAAATTGGAAATTTTTAATTTATACATATTTTTATATTCAGAGTTCTATGAATTAGGGTTGACATTTAAATCTAGAGCCTGCTATGTGGAAAGCTCAATAACTTAGAAATAAAGCATATATTTTTAGTGTTTCTGTGATAACTTTAACCTTAAGATAGATAAACAAACTCAATTATAAGTACTATAATTACTTACTTAATGCATTTTGACTAAAAGTAGGCAGTTTACCCCTATTCATTACTTATCATAGATATTGCAGTAGTTGCATTTTGTTTTCTTCTTTCTTTTAATATCAAAAGGAGTAAGTGGGTTTATAGGTAAAGTTACAACAATAAATTTAAATAAAGCTAAAAGAAACATCAACCAACAAGAAACCAACAAGTTTAATGTAGTTAGAATACAAGGCTGTGATGAAAGGATAAAAGAGAAACAAATCCTGAGTGAAATATTTGGAAAAGATGGCTAAACACGCACAACATTAAAATGGGATCTGGTGCTGAGCTGGAAAACTTCCCAGCATTCACTACTATTCCCAAATCTGTTGTTCTTCCATAAAGTCCTAATCAAAGTTTGAATTCTGTTTTGTACATTTGTGTAGTGGTGTTTAAATATTCAGACTGTAAATGTTTAAATGTGTAGAACTGTTTATATTACATGCATAAAGTAGAAATACATGGTAAGATATGTAATTGTGCTACCACATGTTTGTAAAGTACATGATATATTCAAATAAGAAGGAAAAGTACATTATCCAGTGAACAACTAAACACATCATACAATTTAAAACCATCTGAAAATTCCAAAATTAAACCTATGATTATGTTGTTCATGGCCATTCTGCACTTTTGATCATCAATGATGGGAGAAAACGGGAGTAGGTTCTGCTCAAATGAAAACTAGTTTCTTTATTTTGTCATGAAAGGTAATCCTCATGGAAACCTTACAAATATTCTGAATTGCATATTTGTATTTCTTTTTCTAGTAACAAGTCATGAACATAAAATTTGTCCATATGAGGAACAGCTGAGTGGCAAATATCCATTCTTTTTTACAAGAATTTTAAACCTAGTTTAACTTTTAACCACCACATGGCTAAAAAGTGACTATCTGTGGTGTAGACACCTTTTTTCTTTCTCCAGATAAACTGTTTATAAGAGTACAGGTAAAGTCGCATAATGAATATTGCCTGTTATTGACATATTGTGGAGTATTCCAAATACATAGATAGGCACAAAGAACACCAGGACAAACTTTCATGGATCCCCTGTCCAGATTTCACACAGTTAATGATTTGATTGCCATATTTATTTCAGCTATATGTTATTTAATTTAACAAGAAGAAAAGAGACAGAGATAAAGTGCTAACCTTTTATACCACTCCCTTCACCTCCTGAGTGTGATAGATAATGTAAACATAGTAAGTATTTACCTAGTGAAAATAAGAGAAGAATGCCTACTAAAGGAAACCACAACATACAAAGGTCATTGGAATATTCTTGTAGTTGAACTAAATTATATTTATTTAACTT
The DNA here is from genome assembly GCA_004027735.1 of Carollia perspicillata. NCBI lineage: Eukaryota > Metazoa > Chordata > Mammalia > Chiroptera > Phyllostomidae > Carollia > Carollia perspicillata. The sequence goes on along the minus strand of PVKM010044042.1, from coordinate 8,664 downwards.
GCTGCTTAATGGGTAGCGCAGAGCACAGGAGCCCTGGAACATCACTGGAAAGATCAATCGAGAGAGGACTTTTATAGAGTTTGCATATGTGTTGCATTATGCTAAGGAAGAATCAGGGACATAGGGCTATTTTAGATGCTCTCAAGATGGTGGAACAGTTCAACAACTGATGGTCTCAGCTATTTTTGTTAAAGAGATGGGCAAAATGAAGCGAGATATTGGATGCACTTAGTAAGAAATCAGCAATACTGATGTAAAAGGATCGATCATCACTGTGCAGTTGTCCTTTTTTCCTTTTTATTAAATTTATTGGTGTGACACTCGTGAACAAAATTATATAGGTTTCAGGTGTGCAATTCCACAACATACTGTCTGAACACTGTAATGTGTGTTCACCACTCCAAGTCAGGTCTTGGTCCATCATCGTTTATTCCCCTGTACCCTGCTCTACCTCCCCTACCCCACCCATCACCCTGCAGGTTACCATACTGTGGTCCAACACTTCCGTGATAGGTGTCAGCCTGGTCTCTCTCTGTGAGTCTGGCTTCATTTTGCTTGCCAGTTCATATGGTACTCGTCTTTCTCTGACTGGCTTACGCCACTTAGCATAATGTTCTGTAGGTCCAATTATGCTGTCTCAAAAGGTAAGATTTCCTTCATTTTATGGCCACATAGCATTCCGTTGTGTAAATGAACTGTAGGTGTTTCATCTAATCATCTACTGATGGAAATATGAGCTGTTTCCAAATCTTGGCTATTGTAAACAGTACTACCATGAACATAGGGGTGCACATATTCTTTTCAATGAGTGTTCTTGGTTTCTTCAAATAAATTCCAAGAAGTGGAATCAGTGGGTCATAAAGCAATTATATTTCTAATTTTTGAGGTAACTCCATACTGCTTTTTACAGTGGTTACCTCAGTGTACATTCCCACCAGCAGTACATTAGGGTTCCCTTTTCTTGACATCCTCACCAACTTTGTTGTTTGTTGATTTATTGATAGCCATTCTAAGAGATGTGAGATGATAGCTCATTGTGGTTTTATTTGCATTTCTCTGATAATTAGTGATGTTGAGCATTTTTCATGTTATTGACCATCTCTTTGTCCTCTTTGTAGAAGTGTTTACTTGTGTCCTTTGACACGTTATTAATTGAATTGTTAGTACATTCAATGCTGGTGTTTCAAAGTTCTTTATAAATTTTGAATATTAACCCCTTATTAGGTATAAAAAAACCTCTACTCAGAAAATTATGCAACAATGAAGAAAGAAATAGAGGAAGATACAAATAAGTGGAAGTATATACCCTGGTTAGGCATAACAAAAATTAACATCATTAAAATGTCCATACTACCCAAAATAATCTATAGATTCAACCCAATTTCTATCCATATATCAGTGGCATGTTTCACAGCTAGAAATTCCAAAAATTTATATGGTATCTCATAAGACCCTGAATAGCCAAAGTAACCCTGAAGGGAGGGGGAACAAAGTTGGAACAATCATGTTACCTGATATCAATTTGTACTATAAAAATGGTACTAGCACCATGCTGTGTTGGTGGTATAGTGGTGAGCATAGCTGCCTTCCAAGAATAGTAGTAGCATAAAAAGAGACATATAGATCAGTGGAGAGGTATAGAGAGTCCAGAAATAGACCCACATCTCTGTAGTCAATCAATATTTTCCAAAGGTGGCAAAAACATACAAATGGACTATCTTTATCCTATTCAATAATAGACTATCTTTAGTCTATTATTGGCAATTTTGGTGCTGGGAAATTTGAACAATACATGCAAAAAATGAAATTAGACCATATTCTTACACTATACACAATAATAAACTCAAAATGGATTAAATACTTAAATGTTAGACTCAAAACCATAAATATTCTAGAGGAAAACATAAGCAGTAAAATGTAGTGCAGTATTAAGTATATTCTATAAGAGACACTCTTCATATTCTGTTAGGAACATCACAGTTACATTATGAGCATGGTTGATTTTCACCTACTGTATTCATGGTAGTATCAATTTTGTGGAATTTAGAAAAACAATTCTATCATTGCAAATTTTAAAATCTTCATGCATTTGTATTTCATTTTTCATATTTATTACCAAATATGTTTATTTGTAGGCAATTGTTTGCATTTTAATGTATGTTATATGTGTATGTTATTCAGTAATGACTGGTCAAAAGTAAAAAAAATATTTACATACTCACATATTATTCAAGGAATTTAATATGTCACGTTTATCTGTATGATTATATTCTTTATCAATTTTTGTAAGTTTTTGAGAAACAAAGTTATTAACTTTTGTTGGTCAAGTTTTAGATATTATATGTCATTTTAAAATACTGTTTATAATAATTTTAACATATGTTGTTATGTAGTCACATAGATGGATAATTTTTTACTTTTAACCTTTATTGTATATTTTTACATTGCTCCTTAGTCCCCTCTACCTCCCTTTCCCCCGCAATCACCATCCTATTGTCCATGTCCACAAGTCCTTTCCTTTATTGCTCAGTGCCCCCTGACCAGCTGTCATCCTGCCTTCCATCTGTGAGACTGTCCTGATTTTCCTTGTTAGTTCACTTTGCTCATTAGATTCTACATAGGAGTGAAATCGGTTGGTATTTGTCTTTCTCCAGCTTATTTCACTTAGCATAATTTTCTCTAGGTCCATCCATGTATGTCACAATGGGGGTTTTTCTGATCTAAGTTTTTTCCAATTTTTAGAAATGAAGAAATGATTACTATATATTTTCTCAAATTCAATGTTTAATTTTTACATATTCCCTTTAATCCATTTAGGAAAAAGTACTGCATAATTTATCACTCATTTTTTTTTCAGAACAAATGATCAGTTTCTTAAGGAGGGTTTATAATTCTTTGATTCTTTTGACACTGTGGAACTGTTTCACTCTTGTGGCTTTATACTATTAGGAAGATTTGCAATAGACTTTGTGAAAAATAAGAGAAGAAACTGATATGGTATCTGGGTATTCTAGTTTATCTGGAATGATTTGTTTACATCTTTTTGTGAATGTGTGTTTTCCTATTGCATTAGGGCGAACTTTAAAAAACTGTCAGTATTCCACTGTTTTTGACTTATCAAAATTCAATATAACACAGTCTAACCTGTGGTTCAAGTTAATCTAACAAAATTGTCAATAATTTCAGGTTATTTTCCCCTTTCCTCTTACATGTAAAGTTTTTGAAAACAGAATCTACTATTGACCGAATGGCTGTGACATCCCAAAAATCATCTATAGAAACCTAAATTCCCAGTGCAATTTAGAGGTGTGAACTTTTGGAGGTATTTAGGTCATGCAGATGGAACCCTCTGAAAATGGATTAGTGATTTCAAGAGAAGAGACACAGAAAGGTAATCAGTTTTCTGTTCACCACCATATCTGTTCACCACCATACATCAAGAAGCCAGACATCTGAAAACCAAAGAGAGTGATTTTACCAAACATTGAGTCTACTTGTACCTTGATCTTGGACTTCCCAGCCTTCAGAACTGTGAGAAATAAATATTTATTGTTAAAGCCACCCAGTTCATGGTATTTTGTTATAGAAGCCCTGACTTACTAAGAAGTGTCTGTATAAAATGTAATTTTAAAACCAACAATAATACCTGAATTTGGAATGGCATTGTTGCAGGTGGAAGTGGGGTTCTTTCACAGGAACCTATACACAGCAGATCGTGATGTGGCAAGATGTATTCAGGTGGAATTAGAAGGCTACCCCTGTGTCCCATCTCCTTCCCTTCCACCATGAAAAAAGTCCAACCATGTCTTCAGCAAGGCCAAAAGAAAGTCCAGCATCCTGATCTTGTTTCATATTAAAGCTTAGTCCTTTAGAGCCTCCAGGTGGTTGCTAAACTGTCTCAGTCTCCATCAGCTAGCTTTGCATGGTTCCCAGCTGTGTTGTGTACCCTAGCTCTCACCTGCACACCTGCCAGCTGGGGGCCTGCCACCTGCAGGGCTGCTAGACTGGCATGGTCTGTGGGGAGAGCACATGAATGAATGAACAGTGCAAGTGCATGTTCCCAAGAAAGAGAGAGAAAAAATGTCTTTGTTAATCTGAGTTATATTATCTTGGGTTTGGGGTAAGCCAGGCACTTTTCCAAAATAACCAATCAAGTTCCCAAGCCTTCATGGGCTTCTAATGGGTCCACCCCCTAGCCAATTGATCTCTGTCCCAGATTAGACTGATGGGCCTCTATGGCAAGTGCCCCTCTCTATGCCATTTTGACTTGGGCGTGTGCTTATTTCCTCCCATAGACTGGGTGAACAGACTGCAGAGATCGAAACCTGGTTCTTTCTCCCTGTATGGGGGAGGGAGAGTTATTAAACCCCTTTGCAGGGCAATGCTGTGATTCCCTGGAGTATGTAAAGCTGTAGCTTCCTGGTAAAACAAATGTATACTCCCCAATTGAGTGTGTTTGATACTGTCTGATTCCCTTTGCTTCCTTCCTTTGTTAGCAATTAGCTAACTACCCACAGTAACAGCATGATTAGAATTATAATTTTACCTAAAACTCTTAGAGTTCCTCCTTTTACTTTTATTTTTCAAAAAATTTCAGGGTAAGTCATAAGTTGAAAGCAACTTTTAGTCTTTCCTGATTTTTAAATAAAATATAGCACTGTTATATTTGTAACTGTAATATTAAATATGATTTATAGTCTAATGAGTTCTAATTATTTTGTTCATATTATTTGTTTATTTTGAAAATGTGATTTTTCATAACCAATATATCACCAGTAGAAAGAAAAGGATAAGCTAATATGTTTTTTTAATTTTAAGTAAAGAATTTGAGAAACTATATTTGATTTTGAATTCTAACATAAATATTGTCCCTTGAGCATCATATATAAAAGTAAACACTTCCCCTAAGGATGTCTTAATGTACCTCCAAAGGTATGTTTTCTCATTTTGAACCACATCAAACTGTAATTCAATAATCCTACTGCTTTCTTATAGTGAGGTCAAAGTAATGCCATCTCTTATTTATTTAATATATGTTTGCATATATATATATATAAATTTGTAAATCACATACACCACAATTGCACAAAATATCCACATATAAACATGTAGTTACACTTCTAATTTTTCCAGTACCATCAGAAATACTTGGAAAGAAACTGCATGAATAATATTGCACGGGAGGCTGAATAATGTCCCCATAGAGATGTTCATGAGGGAATTCCCAGGATCCATCTGCAAACGTTACCTTACATAACAGAAGGAATTTTGCTAGTATGATTACATTAAGTATTTTGAGAAGGTGGAGATTATCCAGGGGGCCAATATAATCACAAGAGTCCTTATAAAATATAGGCAGGAGGCCCTGGCTGGTGTAGCTCAGTGGATTGAGTGCGGGCCTGCGAACCAAATGATTGAGGTTTGATTACCAGTCAGGGCACATGCCTGGGTTGCAGGCTAGTTCCCAGTGGGGGATGCACGAGAGGCAACCATACATTGATATTTCTCTCCCTCTCTCCTTCCCTTCCCCTCTAAAGATAAATAAATAAAATCTTTAAAGAAAATATATATAGGCAGGAGGGTCAGACCCAGAGCTGGAGATATGGTGACAGAAGCAGAGGTCAGGGTGATGCAAACATCGGGAGGGATCCTGAACTAAGGAATGGCAGCAGCAATCTCTAGTAGCTAGGGGGGGAAAAAGAAAAACACATGGAAAGACATTCTCCCCTAGAGGCTCAAAATAAAAGTAGTTGAACTCTTGATTTTACCCCACTGAGACTGATTTTGAACTTCCAACCTCCAGAACTATTTAAAAATTAATTTATGTTCCTTTAGGTGACACATTTGTGGTAATTTCTTAAACCAGCAATGACAAATTAATACAAAAAGTATTTTATTATTTCCATTCCCACAAGTTCCTGAAATATTATATTCTGAACACAAGTGCACACGTGCACACAAAAAGGAATGGAATATCAAGAGTCATTGTTTAGGTATTCTCTTATTTTATTGCATTCTTAATGCCCATTTTCTAACTCTTAAAATGCTTCTTTCAAGAACATAGGGCCAAGATTGACAATTTATTGATGTATCATTAAATATATACTGAGACAACATTTGCTCGTGTGTGATTTATTTCATATATTTTCTACCACATTCCTGCAAGTATAATAATGCTTTTTCCCTTTTTATGCCGTGATGAAAGTCATCATGATGAAAGTACAGGCACATTGCAGAGTCAAGGAGTAAAACTGCCTTTTGCTGAAATGCAGAAACTAAGAAGTGTGATACTTAAACTATATCATTGTATTGTCTGTGAAATTGGGGGAAAATTGCAACTAGATTCTGTCTTAAGGATCATATTGGAAAGAGAAGGATGCTTTTATTTTTAAATAAGTTTTACTTACTTTTTAACTGAGGAAAGGAACTATAAATTTTATGTCATTTATACAATTCTTCAAGTAAGAGTTTTCTCATCTAATTCAGATTACACATCTAATTATGTGAATAAATTTCTGACAGAGCTTCTAGATTTAGTTACTTTTTGTCTAAAGGACACCTAAATAACTTCTAAATTAACAAAAAAAAACACAATTTTATTGGTTGTTTCACATGATGTTAAATATGAAGAAATTCTGCATTTCCTCCCATCCTATATAATACACTGTTTTTGCCTTGATTGTTCCACTTTTCTTTATGTTATTTTTTGCTGTTTGATTATTATATGCTTATTCTATTAGTCCACTTTCTTTCTTTTGAGTTAGGACACATTGATCCATGCTGATGCTTCAAAACTTAGAATCTGTGAGACACCTGAGCCCAGTTCTCACAAGCAGTGACGTAGCTATTTGAATGTCTTCTCTGGAGTGTCCTTTATGAACTATGACCACCTACCTCTCCCTTTACCCAGTTTCATGGCTGAAATCTGGGATGATGATGTAGGTCAGGGTGTTCATAATATGTCCCAGGAAATAGGAATGGCTCGAGAAAGTCCCTGCCAGCTTCTGGCTCAAGGCACCATGTTCCTGACTTCTTCTAAAATTTGTATTAGTTCCTTATCTTGACATAACCATGGGAAATTCAGGTATCCCTCCCTTTCAGGTCCTGAGAATTCATCTTTTTTATCCACTTTGAAAAATGAGTGACTGTAACTCTGCCCTTGAAGGTAAAGTTAAGGAGATATTTTGTTAGGAAAATGTTCTGGCTATGATCTTCATAAAGTGATGATGGAGTAGGTAGAAGATAAAAGTCCCCCCTCTGATTATCCTGAGGCTTCTATGGAAATCAAAACAGATATAGTACTTAATAATTTTTCAATAGGAATCCCAGTATGAACATAAATGAATCAAAAGTTATATTACTCTGATATATCTAATTTCTTATTTCAAAATTGAACCACTTTCCACTGTTTTCACTTTCCTTTCTATTCTGTCTATTCTGAAAATTGGGTGAAATGACATACTTTTGGGAGGTATGGCTATTGTTCTAGCCACTACAAGTAAAACAGACATAATTTTAGCACATTTTAATGCACAATCTAGAGAAATGGACTTGACAAATATATGCATACAACAATTTAAAATTGCAATAAATATTTAGGAAGAAGGTATATTAATGTCATAGATAAACCTCATTTGAGATATAATTTATTTTCTCTCACTTAGTAAAGTTTTTAGCATTAGATAATTTTATAATTGCATAAATACTATACAATTATTAAACATTATTCTCAAGGACAAACTTTTAAAATTACTGTTTAATGTGTGCTCTATTTAGTGTAGTCCAAGCAATAGCTGGAATGTACACAAGAATAAGGAAAAGGAGAAATAAAGTCCAAGTCTTTCTCAATTTGTAGAAATGATAGATATCTATAAATTTGCCCCAATGATCATTACATTTTATCCTCCAACCTAAAGCAATTTATTTATTTTATATTCCTGCTATGTCAGCTTAAAGAAAACATATTATCAAAAATGAAAGTTGCAGTGAAATTCTTATCTATTTTTCACAGTTTCTGGGATTGTATTAATAGTTAAATGATTTAGATAACTACCCTATGTTGTACATATTGGTAAATCTAATCAGATTTAATATGAAATTATTCTGAGTTTTTTCTCACTTTTTATAAATCAAACCAGGTATTTGATTTTTGAGATAGTTAACAACTGGTTGGATGAGTATGTTCACTTAATTAATTGAACTGACCCACAGCATTGCCACTTTGCAAAATTATCTGAACATTCTGTTTCATCTGGTTTTCCCCATAGGGCTTTTCTACTGGAAATGAGTTTTATATATACATGTAGGATAAAATCTTTAGCAAATTAGCAGTGGACCTAAAAAATAATGGGATCATAACATAGCAGATAAAATGATGGTGTTTACCATGAGCTTCTATAACAGAATACCTTAGACCAGTTGGCTTAAACAACAGGAACTTATTTATCAGTTATGGGGACTGGAAGTCCATTATCGAAGTGTGGGCAGATTGGGTTCTTGGTGGGGACTCTGTTCCTGATTTGCTGATAGCCACCTTCTAGCTTTATTGTTACATGGCCAAGAGAGAAAGCTCTAGTGTTTCTTCCTCTTTTTATAAGGATGTTAACCCCTTTGCTGAAACTTCACTCTCATGGCCTCATCTAAACCTAACTCTGTTTCCAAGGT
>PVKM010044041.1:0-12351 GCA_004027735.1 Carollia perspicillata | reverse complement strand
GGCATGTTCCCCAACTGTATGTCTACATCTGGCCCCTTCCTCGCCCATGGTCTGAGCAGCAAGAAGCAGTGGGCGATCCAACCTGGCACCCACTCTCCTCTTCTACCTGCCTGGCTTCGGGCTCTCCTAGAGTGGCGTCTGCTGGGAACAGCTCTCACTTTCCCGGAGACATGTTTCTGCTACTCAGCCTTCTAAGATGGCATCCTCCTTCTCTTCATTTCTTTCTGTGCAAGCCGAAGCCAATTCCCAACCACCTTATCTGTGTTGAGACTTTGCACAGCTTTTCAAGGTGGATTTTATGGTTGTTCGCAGCAGAGAATGCCCCCAGCTCTGTTTTCCCTCCCAGCTCCCAAAGAGCCAGGCTTGACAAAGTAATTCTGAACAATTCTGGCACAGGCTCCTACCAGCAGGGAGAACATCAGCAGTTCAGATATAATACAATAAAAAACAGTAGCTTGTTTTCTCACTGGTAGCCTTGTAGCTGAGTGCTAATGGTATCTTCTGCTGAATTGATTAGGTCTACTGTCTGGGTTGCTAATACCCATGCTGTTACATGATTATAGAATACCTGCCGCTTTCCCGTCTTTTTACCTCATCATTATGTAGCTCCTTAAGTCCGGGTAAGACATCACCACCCACTCCTGTATTTGGAGATGAAGAGATAAGGCATTTCACATAAAAAGCCCATGGCAGAAATGAGCCAATGGGAGATGGAGGCCTGGGTAGACCACCTGGCCTCCTTATGCAACCCCAGAGGGAGTTACAACTACTTCTTAAAATAAAAAACAACTGGAACCATCAGAAAATCAGGCTGTATGGAAGTCTAACAAGCAAGGATTTAAAGAAGCCACATTCATCCAGACAGGTAGGAGGGGCAGAGGTGCAGAGACAGGCGGAGAGGCACAGAGACTGGTGTGGTGTGGAGAGGTGGTGGCCGCTGTGGCAGAACAAGTGGCCTCACATTCACGTGAGCAGATAAAAATCAGGAGGGCCACCTTGGGAGCCAGTGTTCCCTGCCCTAGGTCAGACCATATAGCCCAGGGTTCCAGTGCTAGGAAGATAAATTCCCATAATTTCTGGCTGTAAAACCCAGTGGGGGTTGGGGCAGCGGAAGAAACTGGTGGATTTTCCAGAGAGGTTGTTTAAAGAGCCCACATGGATTTAGAACGTACGCAAACCCACACGCTCTGGGATTCACCACCAGGGTAACAGCTGGAAGGGCACCAGTTGCATATTCGAAGTGAGTTAAGTGACTAGAAATGGGGTGAGTGCCAGGCAAAACTCCAGAAACCAGGCAGTGGCATTGTCCCCTCTCTGAGCCCTCCCTTCACACAGAGCCACAAAGCAGTGAAGGGGGTTTCCCTGCCCTGGTGATTACCTAAGATTCCATCCAACACAATTCATAGGTGCCTTTTACAAGGAGTCAAAGCTGCTGTACCTAATATACAGAAACAAACATAGGGAGGCTGACAAATTGAAGAGACAAAGAAACATGCCCAAATGAAAGAACTAGAAAAAAAAAACAACCCAGAAAAAGAACTAAACAAAACAGAGATAACCTACCTATCAGACACAGAGTTCAATACACTGATGAGCATCAGGATGCTCAAAGAACTCATGGAACAAGAGAAGAAATGAGGTTATGCTGAGTGAAATAAAGAAAAATCTACAGGGAATCAACAGTAGAGAGGATGAAGCTGAGAATCAAACCAATGATTTGGAACACAAGGAAGGAGAAAGCATTCAATCAGAACAGCAAGAATAAAAAAAGAATTCAAAAAAATGAGGATAGGCTTAGGAACCTCTGGGACAACTTTAAGCACACCATGACCCAAATCATAGGGGTACCAGAAGGAAAAGAGGAAGAGCAAGAAATTGAAAAGTTGTTTGAAAAAATAATGAAAGAAAACTTCCCTAATTTGGTGAAGGAAATAGACATGGAAGTCCAAGAAACACAGAGAATCCCAAACAAGTTGCACACAAAGAGGACACAACCAAGACACAACATAATTAAAATGCCAAAGGTTAAAGATAAAGAGAGAATCTTAAAAGCAGCAAAAAACAAAACAACAACAACAACAACAAAACAGAATTACCTACAGGGGAGTTCCCCTAAGACTACAGCTGATTTCTCAAAAGAAACTTTGCAGACAAAAAGAGACTGGCAAGAAGTATTCAAAGTAACTGATTAAAAGCAAGGACCTATAACCTAGATTACTCTATCCAACAAAGCTATCATTTAGAATGGAAGGGCAGATAAAGTGCTTCCCAGACAAAGTAAAGCTAAAGGAGTTCATCATCACCAAGCCATTATTACATGAAATGTTAAAATGATTTATTTAAGAGAAAGAATAAGATCAAAACTATGAACATTAAAAGGGCAATGAATTCGCAACTATCAACAACTGAATCTTAAAAAACAAACTAAGCAAACAACCAGAACAGGAACAGAATCATAGATATGGAAATCATTTTGAAGGTTATCAGTGGGGAGAGGAAGGGGGGGAAATGGGGGAAAAGGCACAGGGATTAAGAAGCCTAATTTGTAGGTACAAAATAGACAGGGGGTGTCAAGAATAGTATAGGAAATGGAGAAACCAAAGAACTTACACCCAGGGACATGAACCAAGAAGGGGATTGCTGGAGGGAAGGCAGGTACAGGGCAGAGGGGAGCAGAGGGGGAAATTTGGGACAACTATAATAGCATATCAAAATATATTTATTTTTAAAAAGAAATGAGCCAAGGACCATCTGAGGTTTAGTAGACATCTCCCCACAGTTCGGTGCCACCCAGTGACTTGGTCAGTTATGCTGTCCCCTGCTGAGACTCCTCAGAGCACCATGTGCCCCACCATAATGCCAGGGGGTGGACCAGGTGTTTGACCTGCAGTCTGGCCAGTGACCTGTGAGGCGGCTTCATGTGAAACATTTGCCAAATAAGGCCGAGCCCATCACATCTTCTCATGGAGAGGTAGGCCTCAGAATATACCGAGAGAGGCTCAGTTTTCTGCAGGAGCCATGGAGACTGCAGAAGCAGGGCCAGAGGAACTGAGCGTCATACAGGTAGCTCGTTAGAACAGGGAGTCTGCGGCCGCTGCTGATGCAGTTGTGTGATAAAGCCGTCATCACAGAGTGCGGTTCTAGAGTGTGCTTGCAGTTCGGCTGTGGTCTGTGTATCCTTGGGGCCATTTGACATTTCTGTCTTCCTGGTCTTCTCATGAATCCTTATAGCCAGCCCTGATTACTAAAGATACACCAACCACTGCAACCTGAACAAGCCTAGAAAACACAACCACTCTGACAATAAAAATGCGTAAGTGTCGCTTGTAAGGTGCATGTAAGCTTCTCATCAGAACCATGAAAGATGTTCTAGGATTATACCATGGCTTATACTTTTACAATGTACAGACCCAAATCCAATAAGCTTTCCTGAATTAAATCATAATTGAATCAGTTACAACAGTTTTATGTATGTGGAAGCAGCTAGTATAATGTCTGGAAGCTAGTAAGAGGCCATAAATGTAAAATTTTAATTGGATTAGTGAAACTCATGATTGACACAAGACAGGCAAAATGCGGGTCAGTGTTTCTGGAGAGAAGGTAATGGGAAGGCCTGGTGCTTCAGGGCTGTGCGAGCCTCCAGGATGCTTTCAGACCGAGGACAGTGGACGCTGCACCGTGACACTCAGAGGGGGCTGAACAGCCAGTTCCAGGCCTTCAGACAAGATACTTATTTAGTCCCTGTTGGGCCTCTGGTCCATTTTTCTCCAGGACAAGATTGAGACATAAGCAGGCAAGGAGAGACAGACACAGGAATGGAGCCCAGTCCAGGACATGATAAAAAACAAAAACCAAATATCCAGGGAGCCTGAGGGAGTGCTATGGCTTGAATTGTGTACCCCTAAAATTCATATGTTGAAGTCCCAACTCCCAGTACCTCAGAATATACCCATATTCAGAGAGGATATCTCCAAAGAGGTGACTAAGTTAAAATGAGGCCATTGATTGGGGGACCTAATCCAAAGGACTGGCGTCCTTATACTTAGAAGAGGGCGTGTGCACAGAGGGACAGCCATGTGGAGAGGGGACAGGATCCGCCCTGCAGTTCTCTCACTGCGGTCAGAAGGGGCTACTGCTGAACGTCAGTAGGCTATCACAGGCTTAGACTGAATGCGGGTTAATGTTCATAACAAGAGGAATAATTGGTTTCGCCACAGACATCTACACTTAATTTCTAAGCCTTATTAGTTATTATATTTTGTCTTGTTTAGGGCCCTTTGTAAATTGTTTGCAGTCAAATGAGTTGTTTGACTCTCACAAGAATTGTATTTCATACTTGAGAAGTCAAAACAACACCTATGATCAAAGCGGAATGTTTTAATTAAATAACCATAAAAGTCCCCTCAAGGAAACAAGTACACCCGAAAGCACAGTTAGCAGATTTTCTCGTTCTCTGCAGTTCTCGACACTGGCCCAGCTCAGTTTCTATCCTGAGGTAATCTGCACGTCTTAAGCCCAGGGTTGTCGTCACTCTGGTAAGTGGGGTACTGATTGCCAAGCTTACGTCAGCGTCAAATCCCCTTCCCAGGACCAAGCTGACCCTGGAAGCTCTGGTCCAGTGTCTGAGTGATGGGGCCTGGAATCCGCTCCCTCGGAAAACTCCTCTGGGTGCTGCTGCTGGAAACCAGATGTGGGAACTGGCGCGTTAGCGAGTCTCTCCAAGGAGAGAGAGCAAGGTGCTCCAGAGTGTGCAGTGACATGGAGAGAAAGGAAAACACCGAGCGTCACTGAGAGCGACGGAGCACTTGCTGTGGAAGCTCCTGAAGTACAAGGACCGTGTTTGTCAAGTTCTCAGCTGGATCTCTGGTTCTTTGCATAATAACAGGAACACAGTGAATGAAAATTCAGGTGAATGCATGAACCTACTCTTGCTGATCACTTTTCATATAGTATTCATTTAACTTAATCCTTACAAAAACCAGGTAAAGTAGGTACTATCAGCTCTGTTTTACAGACAGGCAGACACAATAACATTCTGAGGAGTTAAGCAAGCTCCTCAATTTGCTAGAAAATTCTGAGAAAAAATTGGACTCTGTTTGCTTAGCTCCAAAGACCTGGCCTATTGCACACCCTTGCAGGGTGGTCAGGTGGGTGGGTCACAGTGGATTCTGAATGTGCCAGTCACTGCCTATCCCAGCCCCATCCTACTGCAGTAACCAAAGGCCTCCACCCTATAGGCCATTCTTCACTCCCCTTGTCCACGGTCCATCCTAACCTCATAGCCTTCAGATGTAGGTTTTGGAATATGTCACACTGCCATGAGTTGGGATTCTGTTTTACCCAGGGTAGCCCCCACCACCCACATGCTTACAGAGCTGGACTCTCCCATCTGTCTGCTTTCTTCCTGCCAGTTCCTGCCAAGAGAGTCCTGTCTGTACACTCCAGCTCCTCCTGGGCCCGTTGCTGGAACTTTCATCTCCTTTTGAAGGGGCCCGACAACCCGCCTGGTCCTCATTAATTCCCACTCTCAAACACTGCAGCCCGTGTCCCTGCACCTGTTTCCCCACATTTATCCTATCAGATCACAGGCAAGTTCAAGACCTCCTTGGGTTTCCCTTGAAACCCTAGATCTGTCCCAGATCCCTAAGTTGTCTCCCGGCTTCAAGAGTCATTGCATTCTCCAGACATCCCCAGCATGGCCTATGCAAACACAGGTTAAGCCGTGTCACTGCCTCTTTAAAACCTCTGATGGGGTCTCTATCACCTGTTGATTATGGTCATAGCCCCTTGGAAGGGCACATCTACCCTTCCATGATCTAGCTCCTAACTACTTCTCTGATCCCATTTCTTGCAGCTCTAGCCGCATGGAACAAGCCATACTGTTTCTTGTTCTTGTTCTTCCCTCTGCCTCGAATGTGCTGCCCACCCTCAAAAAAACATAACCCTGTTTCACTCATCCTCCAAACTGAAGCTCACCTTTTGCAAAAAGTCGTTCCTCAGTTCCCACGCTGAGTTCAATGCCCCTCTTCCATGCCCTCCTAGCCACCTTGGCAGCTTCTGTTGAAGTCATCTTAGAAGTTTCTGAAAAACGGGGACAAGTTTGATTCATTGCCGAGCTTAGCACCATGCCTGGCACATACCTGATGTGCAGAAATGTGCATGGGCCTAAAGCACTGGAGCCTGGTGGGACCCCCACCTCCACTAGGGAGCCCCGCCCTCCTCCCAACCTGCCTGACCATCAGGATTCCAGCTTTCTGGAGACTTCTGGCCACCCACTCACCAGATCAGTATTATCAGGGTGTCAAAGCAAATCTGGAGCTAGGGCACCCCTTGCATGTGCAGGCATAGAACACAGGCTTTTGTTCTGTAGCAGCTCCATGGTCAAGGGATCCCAGCCTTCCCTCCCTATCAATTCTTGCCCACAAAACAGGCCCATGGTGACTCTGAGCCACATCCTTCACACAAATCGGGCACACGGTGACTTGGGCCAGGGTCACGTATCTAGCAAATGAGCATCCCTGCTCACAGAGGACCAAAAAAGGCAGTGCTGGTGGATCAGCACACTCTCCACATGAACTTAACTTTACACAGATTCTTTCCTGAGGGGGGCCAGGAGCTTCATTTCCATGGATGAGTAACAGCACATTAACGGGGCACCTTGCTGGGCGGGTTTGTTCAAATTTGCGTGCAATGCAGGAATGAAAGTCCCAAAGGCATCCCTAAAACTCCAAGGGCCTCCCAGCACTGTCAGTCCTGTGCCACGGTCCTGATGAGGGAGGAAGATGGTGATGGAGAGTGTTTCCTCACTGCCATAATGCTCACTCTTCTCCTATGTGAACATCTTAGAGCCATAAAGGCACATTGTGTTTTCAAGGCCTGTCTAATCCCATTTTCTTTGTAAATTGGATTAAGCTCCTTACTGTGTATTACTGATATTAAAAAAGAATGAATTCACATCTTGCAAACACAGCAAAAAGCAATCACTCCCATGGCAAGGAAGTCATTGGCCAGCATCCATGGGAACCCAATTTTAACTTTCGAGCCCAGTCAGCAGACAGGGTCAGCCCCAGGCAACATTGTGAACGGGGGCAGCCTGAGTGTGAGCTGTCAGCATCTGGGCTGTCTTTGTTCCTCTCTCGCCCTTCTTTCGTCCCTATCCCCTTTCAGTGCCCCAGCGCTCCATCCTCTCCAACCTCCCAGGTCCCTTCTGCCTCCCTGGGAAGAGGCTGAGCATGTGTTCACATGAAGGCTGTGTTCAGAAGGGGCATGGCCCAGGTGAAAGGGACTTACAAAGTGCTATGCAGGAATAACAACAATCCCTTACAGGTGAATTATGTCTATGCTTGGAAAGCCCTCTCTTTGTTATGGATGGGAACTCTTATTAAGGTTTTATCCCCACCCCTCTTGACCCCTAATTTCTTTGCATTTTAGAAGATGACCCTGGGGGTAGGTAATGAAAAAAACAAAGGATGAGGAAATGGAAATCAGAATTGTCAGGCTTCAGGGGAGGAGTGATTTGGGGTAGGGCCCAGAGAAGTGCTGGGAGCAGTTTCCTTGTCTTCAAATTGCCAAAGGCAGTAGCCCAAAATGGCCCTTGGAGAACTTGAAACATTTGGGGTCAGTAAGAGGGTAAAAGAAGCATGAACTATTTTGGTCTGACATTCCCACAATCTGAATGTCCATATTGGGAGAGTGATTTAATAGTCTGCACTGATTAAAAGATTAAGGTGGGGCCCTGGCTGGTGTAGCTCAGTGGATTGAGCAAAGGCCTGTGAAGCAAAGGGTTGCTGGTTCGATTCCCAGTCAGGGCACATGCCTGGGTTGCAGGCCAGGTCCCCAGTGGAGGACACATGAGAGCCAACCACACATTGATGTTTCTCTCCCTCTCTTTCTCCTTCCCTTCCCCTCTCTCTAAAAATAAATAAATAAAATATTAAAAAATAAGGTAGGTTTATATGTGCTGATGCGTAAAAGTCTCCACTGAAAAAAGCAACTCACTGAGTATGTGTGTTGTGCAGCATTGTAATAGGGTCTCATTAATTAATCAGTACATACACTCACATGTTCACCATGTCTGCAGGTAAAATGTTTGTGACAGCACATGAAAAAGGTCAGGATGGATTCGGCCCACATGTCACCAGTGCCAAGGATGAGGAGGGGAGAGAGAGCATAGGAATAGGGAGTTAAGGGGAGATTTTCATTGTTTATTTACTTCGGTATTGTTTGATTTCGGGTTTACAAGGAAACTGCATTGATTTTGTCATTTCTTTTTACAAAAACAAAAGATATTTCCACATCAAGAGAAATTAATACACTGATTCACAAGTGGTCAGGCATTTAAGGACAGTTTGCATAGTGGCCGGAGGGTCATTGTCCCAGGCTGGTGTCCTCATGTCGATGGCCATGAAGGTGGCCCCAGGACTCAGGTGAGCTCATCACTTGTCTGTAACCTGCACGCTCTACCATGCCCAGAAGGAGACCGTCCAACTCCGAACCTGGATAGGAAATTTCAGCTCAACACCAAGAGCTCACTGCTCTGAAAAGGACTGGAATGCCAGACTCCAACTGTTCCTCCTCGTAGAATTCACCTTGAGAGGCAAGGAGGAAAAATATTTTGCACTTCTCGCTGTGGCACCTGGATAACACGCACACACATGCACAGTTGCCTGACTAACGAACTTGGGTTAAGATTGTTTTCTAAAGGAGCATGGGAGGGAGGTTATCACAGCAATCGTAGCTTCACGTCAGAAAATGCTGTGGTTTTCAATCAAACGTGCCAAACGCCCGTTTTACAGTGCCTGTGTCTGTTTCTTCCCTGTATCAAGTGCAGGTGAGGGTTCTGGTTGGCTGCCCTCCAGCACGTGCCTGTGGCTCGGGCTTCGTGCAGCGTCTCTGCCCCAGCTCTCCCTGCCGGGCTGTCTCCAGGCTGCTCTGAGGCTCCTGCCTCTCTGTGAAGGGCATTTGACCTGAGCTGTGGCAGGGCCAGAATCTCCTCACCTCTGCCCCCAGGTTCCTTTCTAAAGGACAGAACACAAGCCTTTCCGGCACCCAGCAGGATCCAGCACTCACCCCCTGCGCGAAATTTCTGAAAAGATCCACATTTCCCTGTTGACGACCTGGTGCAGGCTCCCTATTGCCTCTGCTCCTGGTGCTGGGGAGAGGCTGGCTGGAAACGTTAATCCACCACCCAACAGTGAGGATCATTGCAATGGGGTTCCTGAGGAGGGCAGAAGACCAGGTTTTCCCTGGCTGCAGACAGGAAGCGGGTGCACTGTCTGTAATGACAGAACCAACTAGAAGTTAGTCTGCTTTATTATCATCACCATGCAACTGACAGTTGCAAACAATGTCAGGGACAAAACACTCCTCCCTCCCCAGGTCAACCACTGTCACGTCCCATGGTAGAATAATCCAGGAGCATCGGCAGCCAAGAATGCGAGGTTTGGAGTTAGATGCCCTGGTCAGAGCCCTAAACTGGGCACTTATTAACTCTGTGAACTTGGCAAGTCATTTACCATCTCTGAGCCTCAGTTTCCTCCACTGTAAGATGTCAGCATGCTACTTGTAGGACGACTGTGAAGACATGAGATACACTGTATGAAAACTCTTGATAAACTGTTAAGTGTTAGAGAAATGTCTAAGGGTTCGTAGTTGACATTAGGTTTGAAAATGGCAGGTGTGCTTGCTTCTCCAGGTGTTGTACGTTCACGCAGTGCTGTCCCTGTCCCTGTCAACCTCTCGTTCCTTTGTGCCTGCCATCTGCATTTTCCACACCACTCCAGCTGCTAGTTCAAAATACAGCCGTAATTCCTTCATAAGTCCAAAGTAAGCTGGCCGACGTGCCTACCTAATAAGATATAGGGCTAGACCTATCTTTTCCTGAATTCCAAAAGGCCACCTTTACATCCTCGTGAATCAGTTCCCCTCGTCACTTTCCTGCTGTTGCCCACTAGGGGCCCAAACACCCCCTCAACCTGGCCTCTGCCAGGGGCAGCCCTGCAACCTGGGGATGCAGCTGAGAGAATTGCTAGAGCCCTGGAGGCTCCGCCCAGACAGATATTCCTTCTCTCTGCATCCAGCCGGGGCCCGGGGTGCCACCCTCACGGCAAAACTGCCTGTTCTCCGAGCACACCACTCTGAGCATGCCTTCTTCAGGTGACATTCACTATCATTTCCTAAGGCCAGCCCAAGGGGCTGGCTGCCTGACTCAGAGGGTGCCCAGAGGCATTCCCTTCCCCTGACCGAGGCCTTGGGATCCAGTCCAGGCTGTTCGTCCAGATCTCTGCCCTTATACTGAGTGTCTGACTCAGATCAACTGGTCCCATTATTTGACTAACAAATGACAACCCGATTCACTTCCAAGAACACTGCTGAACAGGAAGAGGCATCTGCAATTCGCCTTTTCGGACCTACCCAGACCTGATACAGGCCCAACACCTATTCAAGTAAACTGGCCCATAGAAAAAGGGAAAGGAACTATCTGGGTTTGGTGTTTTTTCCATGTTTTATCTTAAAAGAAACCTTAAAAAGTGAATGTCAGAGACGATTTTGGGTTCACACCTACCGTCTGTGGAACAGCTTGAACTGACTAGATTAGCTGGTTGAAACCCTCCAACTCTGCCCACACAGATGAGTCTGGCACCTGCCCAGCTCCGAGAGAGCTGGGTTTCGCAGACAGCTCCCATTTCTCCTCTTCTGTCCGTTTGGGCCCGTCATGGCCTTCTTTAGCCCGGGTCTTGAGGGCAGCTGCTACTGTCCTTGTCCAGCCCCTCACTCCCAGCCTTCAGGTTCAGCCGAGTTGACCAGGTGGCCTTTTTGGATAAGTCGTTGGAGCCACACTCCCATTCCTTTTCTACCCCTTCATTACGAGTTGCTGGTATTTTTACTCATCTGAAGCTGCGGCTGCACCAGCCTCCTCTCCCCACTGGCTCACTTCAGGCAGGAATTCTTCTGTTCCCTCTTCTCTCTCTGCTAACCAACTCGCTCGGACAGAACGGGCCTTATGTAACACAACGCCCCCACACTCCCAGCAAGGGGGGCTCCCCAGCCCGGCTGAAGCACAGATGTCCACACACCCCACCTGCAGAAGCAAACATGGCGACGGGCTCCTTCGTGCCTCTTCAGGGCTGGGATCCTGAGAAGCACGAACTTGCCCTGACGGCTCTCCTGCCTTGTACCCTGGCCCTCCCTGCCTCTGCTACCTGGTCAGAGATTACATGGGCAGTTGCCACATAATTATCATTTAATCTGTACTCAGAGATTTCAATTGGCTCTAAATTGTTTTGGCTGATGAAAGCTAAGGCGATCTGGAAAAAAAAAACCCTGCAGATGCATTTGAACACTTTGGGGCCTGCGCAGCCTGAAGGCAGATGAAACTTAACTCAAATAAACATCAGGCAACGTGCGTTGGCAAAAATGATCTAAGATGCCAGCGCACATCTGTGTGATCGGGGAGTAGCTCATGGTGAAAGAAACAGGCAGAGCAGCCAAAGAAGGCCCCCGAGTAACTACCCCTTCGCAAGGAAAACTGGGTCTCATTTTGGACGACTCCATCAGTGACCCGAACTGGGACTTCGGCTTGGGTCTGCTACAGATTCCAGAGCCTCAGTCTCTACTTCAGGTGTGGGAGGACAGCAAGCAGTGGTGACCCCCAGGCGACCCAGAGGAAAAGGAGAGCCGCAGACAGTCCCCAGGCAGGAGGAGCTGTGGAGTGAGCAGAAGACACGTTTGCCCGACTGACATGTGCGTGGCTCTCCCTCACCGCCTTCAGTTCTCCACTCAAGTGTCCCCTCGTCAGGCCGCTCCCTTTAAAACAGCTCCCTTCTGTACCTCCCAGGACTCACCACCTCCTTACCCTGCTTCACCCACCACACTTAACCCCACCCCCCCACAGACCCGATCAGATAGTTGGAGAAAATACTTTAGTAGTGGAAGAAGCAGCAAGTGCAAAGCCCTCAGGCAGGAACGAGCTGCTGGGAGGCAGTGAATGAGGACAGGCGTGTCCAAACGCACCACTGGAGAGGACGCCGACGACTTCAGGGCAGGCCCTGGTTAGGGCTGGATTCTGTGCCATGAGCTCCCGCAGTCTGGCAGCACAGAGCTGAGTGGCACTCAGCAGGGAGCATCTGTCTCCCTGTGCATCTGTGGGTCAGCCAGGGCGGCCCTCCATGCGTCTGTCATTCTGGGGCCCATGCTACAGCAGCAGCAGCTCCTGGGGAATGTTCTTGTCCTGGCGATGGCAGAGGCCCAGGGGAGCAACCCAACTGCACAGTGTCTGGTCCACTACCATCCCAGGCCGGGGCACACCAGGTGACTAAGTCAAAGGCAAGAGGCAGGGAGTACACCAGAGGC
>PVKM010044040.1:0-12350 GCA_004027735.1 Carollia perspicillata | reverse complement strand
TGAAAAAACAAGAATTCAAAAAAATGAGGAGAGGCTGAGGAACCTCCAGGACATCTTTAAATGTTCCAACATCTGCATTATAGGGGTACCAGAAGGGGAAGAGAAAGAACAACAAGTGGAAAAGTTATTTGAACAAATAATAAAGGAGAACTTCCCCAATCTGGCAAAGGAAATAGACTTCCAGGGAGTCCTGGAAGCTCAGAGAGTCCCAAAGAAGGTGGACCCAAGGAGGAACACACCAAGGCACATCAGAATTACATTAGCCAAGATTAAAATGAAGGAGAGAATCCTAGAAGCAGCAAGAGATAAAGAGAGAGTAACCTACAAAGGAGTTCCCATCAGACTGTCAGCTGATTTCCCAAAAGAGACCCTACAGGCAAGAAGGGGCTGGAAAGAAGTATTCCAAGTCATGAAAGGCAAGGACCTACATCCAAGACTGCTCTATCCAGCAAAGCTTTTATTTAGAATGGAAGGGCAGATAAAGTGCTTCTCAGATAAGGTCAAGTTCAAGGAGTTCATCATCACCAAGCCCTTATATGAAATGTTAAAGGGACTTATCTAAGAAAAAGAAGATAAAAAATATGTATAGTAAAATGACAGCAAACTCGCAATTATTAACATCCACACCTAAAACAAAAACAAACTAAGCAAACAACTAGAACAGGAGCAGAGCCACAGAAATGGAGATCACATGGAGGGTTATCAACAGGGGAGTGGGAGGAGGAGAGAAGAGGAAAAGGTACAGAGAATAAGTAGCATAGATGGTAGGTAGAAAATAGAGGGAGGGCAAGAATAGTATGGGAAATGTAGAAGCTAAAGAACCAATGACACATGGACATGAACTAAAGGGGGGGATGTGGGTGGGAGGGGTGTGCAGGGTGGAGGAGAATGAAGCAGGGAAATAGGACAACTGTAATAGCATAATCAATAAAATATAATTTAAAACAAAAGAAAACTGAAGCAATGGAATGATAAAATATTTTAAGCTGTAATTCAAGAAAACTTTACTAAAATAAAATAGGACCTGAAATACTTACAGAAAGGGCTCAATGTGTACATGGGAGAATCAGACAAGAACGGCAACATCAAGAGATGTTCTAATGAAATTATTGAACTTTAAAGCAAAAAAGTAATCCCTTGGTTATTTAGATTAGTTGATAACAATGCTTTGTGCCAAAGGAAAATAGGGTAATATATTTTAAAAATTCATTGGAAGAAATATGAAGCTAGGATTTTACATCTAGCTAAACTGAACTTCAGGCATAAAAGCCATATGCAAACTGTTATGATGTAGAGATTCCAATAATATTGTTCCCATGAACCCTTCCTAAGAAATCTACCAGAGAATGGGCTTCAGAAAACCAAACAACTGAAGAAACATTAGCATAAGAACTGTTATGAAACATTAAATATATGTTTAGCTATAGAACTTAGAACTAAATGATGGTTATAAGGGAGATGGTATAGTTTGTAATGGCTACATGTTCTGACAATATGAATACAATATAACTATAAGAAATATGGGACATCAGTGGGGAGAGCATGTCATATGCTGGTATAAGCTCACTCATTGCCTTTTTTAAAAATTAGCTTTATTGCTGAATAGTTTAACCAATTGCCTTTTAAGTGTTAACTGGGAGTAAAAGCCTATTGCTTGAAATGAGATGCTAAAGAAGATGAGAAAAAAGAGGTTATAGCTAACTTGAGTATTGTTTATAGAACAAAGAAAGAGAAAGTAGTCCAAAAATAGAGACAACTAAAGTGTTATATAAAGGTAGCCAGAAGAATAAAACAAACCTTTCTAAATACTGAACATAGATTAAAAATAAAGAAAAAGTGTATGTTCAAATAAAATAGATCACATTGTGAAAGACTGTAATATACAACAATTTATACAGTATTTAGCAATAAGACAGAATTGAGGCCATATATACTAATAATATCAATAAATGTTAATGGGCTTATTTACTCTTATATTAAAAGTAAAAAACAATTTAAGTTGGCTCACAAAGCAAAACTTAATTCTGTGTCATATACAGGAAATATCATACTTAAGTGGACAGATTCCAAAAGGATGTAAGTATAGACAAAGATACATAGACAAATGCAAATAGAAAAGAAAGTAGAAGTCTCAGTCTGATGCCTGACACAGGTGGACTTCAGATCAGAAAGCATTACAAGAGACAAAGAAGGATACTGTGTAGTGGTAAGCTGCAGTCAGTGGTAAAAGGAGACATGGGCTATCTATATACAGCCAAGGAGTGTTCTCCATGATGTCTTATTTTATGAAAAAAGAAAAATGTGTACAGAATGAAGGAGGAGGAGAACATATATGAACGTGTATATGAACACGCTGTTTGCTAACTACTCCAGATCTAGTTGGAAAGATTCCCCTGGCTGGTGTGGCTCAGTGGGTTGAGCACTGGTCTTTGAACAGAAAGGTCACTGGTTTGATCACCGATCAGGGCACATGCCTCGGTTGCGGGCCAGGTAGGTCCCCAGCATGTGGGAGGCAGCTGACCGTGTTTCTCTCTTTCATTTTCTCTCTTCCTTTCCCCCTCTTTTAAAAAAATAAATAAAATCTTTTAAAAAAGAAAAGTTTGGCTATGAAGTGATAGTTGCCATATAAGAGGATTCATTATATTGTTTTCTTTGCTTTTATGTGTATTTGAAAATCTCCATAATAAAAAATAAACTAGGTAACTTTTGGATAAGTTATATTAACAGGGACTTGGGACTATTCCCCTTGTTTTTCATACAACTCTTATTAAACTAACCAGAAAGTAGCTCTATCTAGGAGGATTTTTGTCTCAAGCTCTGAAACTGTTGCCAGAATCTTAGATATTAAAATGATCTATACACCTGTAAACCATTTTCACTGGTTTAATTTGTCTGTATTCTGTTTAGTTTCTCTGTGCTCTGTGGCTGACAGTACGAGGAAGTCGCTCATTCTGTTCTCTTATTCTCTTATCTAGGCATCAGAGATAAGGTTTCTGACTGGGATGAGTTCCTGCGGCAGACTCTGACCGGAGCATGTAGTCCTCCTGTTCCTCTGCTAGAGGGCGTGAGTATTACTGCTTACAGAATCAGTGTGAAAACCCTCCCAATCTTTAGTGGTATTTATTCCCTGTCCAAGGAATCTTAAAATCGGTTGCTCGTTTACTACTCCAAGGCAAATAAGCATTTTTACTGCAGATGTAGGCAGGGGTATTGGGAGGTTTGAACTTAACCCTGAAAGGTTACAAACAGTTAGCTTGCTCAGTGCCTAAACTGCACAGGTGTCCAACCTTTTGGTGTCTGTGTGCCACCCTGGAAGAAGAAGAGTTGTTTTAGGCCACACATTAAATACATTGTGGCACATAATCACAAAAAAGCCTGTTTTAAGTAAATTTACGATTTTATGTTGGTCCACATTCACAACCATCCTGAGCTGCATGCGGCGTTACACACCCCTAGTCAGTATTCTGACTTAGTTACTAACACATAAAAATCTAGTTTTCCAGATTATTTTATACATCTGGAAAATGTGGCATTTTTGGGCTCCCACTCTGTAACTGAGTAGGTGTTGATTCTACTTTGAGGATGGGCATTCGTAACTCCCACAATGGGTGACGTGTGACTCCCTTTATTCCACCTGTCAGGAGACAGTGCGTCTGTAGTACTTCTATCGCCGCCTCTCTACTTTCAGCAGTCCTTTTAAGTTAGGGAGATTTTGAGCTTGTTAGTGATTATAGATTTCTTGTTTTTTATGAAATCAGTTTTTTGGTTAAAACATTTTTAAGTTATGTTTTGTTACTTTCTGTCAGACTAGTAATATTCTTTTGAGG
The DNA here is from genome assembly GCA_004027735.1 of Carollia perspicillata. Lineage (NCBI taxonomy): Eukaryota > Metazoa > Chordata > Mammalia > Chiroptera > Phyllostomidae > Carollia > Carollia perspicillata. Next base: position 8,523 of record PVKM010044040.1, on the reverse strand, counting down.
CATATATGAAATACAATGTATGAAGGTTCCGATTTCTCTACATCCTTGACAAGACTTGTTACTCTCTTTTTGGTTAAAGCTATTCTAGCAAGTGTGATGTAGTATCTTATTTTGATTTAGGGAAATCACTTTTCCCTAATGGCTAATGATGTTGACGATTTTTCTTATGTACTTATTTGCGATTTGTGTATTTTCTTTTAAACTGTCTTTGCTCATTTTAAGAATTCCTTATAAATTCTGGTTGCAAGCCCTATCAGATAGATGATTTCCAGAAATTATCTCCAATTATTTGGATTATGTTTAACTTTCTTAATATTATTTGCAGCATGAAAGTTTTTTTTATTTTGATATAGTCCAGTTTATCTGTTTTTCTTTTTTTTTGCTTATGCTTTTGATGTCATATCTAAGAATGCTTTGCTTGACCCAAGGTCATGAAGATTTACTCTCATGTTTTCTTGTAAGGTTTTTTTAAAAAATAGTTTTAGCTTGTATGTTTACTTCTGTGATCGACTTGTATTCCCCTGTAAAACTTGGTGAGCATTCTGTTTCAAGCTAATCTTTATGTTGTATACTCTGACTCATTTCATTATGTTTAAGCAAGGGCTTGGCATATACTAAACATTCAGCAAAATTTGAATGAATGAAATCATGAACAAATGAGTTAATAAAATCCTACACTACATTGACCTCGATTCTGCCATTCTGATCTTTAGCTGTCAATGGGTTTTTCCATTTGTTCATATGTTCTTTAGCCTAATAAGAATATGTGTCAAAAAAAAAAAAAGAATATGTGTCACAGAGCAGTTCTTACTAGAAAAAAATGTAAGTTTGAATGTTAAGAAATGGTTATGTGATTATGATGTATTAAGTAACAAACACAAATTGAAAAACAGTATAAGGTGCTCCCTTTAAAAAAATAAGTGTTAAAAAGAAAATAAAAGTGAGAGAGTTAGAGACACAGACTTGTGTCCAGTCTCAAAGAATTTGTGCCAAAGTATTCATTGTGTTTTTTTTCTTGAAAGTGGGGTTGTGGGGAATTTTGACTTCTGCTTTTTGCTTTTTTTTTTTTTTTTTTTGATGATCATGTTTGCTTTTACAATTAGAGACTAATGAGGGTATTTTTAAAATCCTTACTAGATGAAACTATATAACATAGTTCTAGAAGTAGAGATCTGTTAGAACAGTTTTGTTGCATTACAGGTAGGTTTTCTTAAAGATGAACATTTTTATATCACCTACAAATAACACTGTAGGGTCTTACATGGTATTAGATAATTCAATATCACTGACCTTAAATGGGTAAAAATATAAAGGCTAGTTTGAGGTTATTTAAAACTTGATTTTTAAAAATATTATGTTGCCCTAGTTGGTGTAGCTCAGTGAATTGAGTGCAGGCCTGCGAACCAAACAACCGCAGTTCGAACCCAGTCAGGGCACATGCCTGGGTTGCAGGCCAGTTTCCATCAGGGGACTCACAAGAGGCAACCATACATTGATATTTCTCTCCCTCTCTCTTTCCCTTCCCCTCTAAAGATAAATAAATAAAATCTTTAAACAAATTAAAAATATATTATGTTAACTTCTCTTATTTAATCATTTCACCTTTTTTGCTTATAGCTTCGTAATGGGAGGAATCCTTTAGATCTCATTGCTCCAGGTTCCAGGCTAGAATGTCAAGCGTTCCAGGACTCTTTAAGCGCTTGGATTGTTACTGTAGTAGAAAACATTGGGGGAAGGCTGAAGCTGCATTATGAAGGCCTTGAAAGTTCTGACAATTTTGAACATTGGTTGTATTACTTGGATCCATTTCTTCATCACGTTGGTTGGACAGCTCAACAGGGATATGAACTTCAGCCGCCACTAGGTAAAGAGTAATATAACATTATTTAAACTATTACATTATTGTTATATTTTTATTAATATTTATGAGACTGAGAAATTCATTATTTTGCATGTTACAAAAGTCTTCGTTACCTTGCAAGATAGAAATATTGCAAAAAAAGTATATGGAGTTACTAAATTAAACACCTCTTTTGCTTGTAGTTTTATTGCTTTTGTAATTTTCCACAGATACTGATATACATATCTCATAGACTTCTGTCCCACCTCAGACTGACCTCTTACCCAAAATTAAAGAAAAATTCCCTAGGTAGCATTCATATAGGATAGAAGTGGGACAGATCTTGGGTTCAAAGCACATTATTTATTAAGAGATTATAACTGAAGTTACTGTTTAAAACAACTTGCATTTGGTATTACGTTCCCCAGTTTGTATGTTGTATTATATTATTTGTGGGCGATAATAGTCCTTATGTTGTCACTATAGGCATTTCACCATACTTAACTGTCTGAGCTCTGAACAGAGGAGGCAAGGTACTGAAGTGAAAGTGCAAGTTCTTTGAATGAAGATAGTATAAGTGGCCTTGAACCCTTTTCTTTTCCCAATGGAAATTGACTTTTTTATTTATGTGAATGCTTTCAGAATAGTACTTAAGTGTGTGAGTTCTGTCATTATTTAAAATCACCTGTCTTGTTTTACTAAAGCCATCAGACATCTGAAAAATGAAACTGAGTGGCAAATGATTTTGGCTAAAGTGAAAGAGGAGGAAGAAGAGCCATTACCATCTTACTTATTTAAGGTAAATGCAAAAACAAGTAGAGTAAAGCAGTTTGAAGAAGGTGCAAAGCATCAAATAACCCCCAGGGCCAGTGAGAGTGCCACGGGAAGAAGGAGGGAAGAGATTTGAAGGCTGGAGTAATGGTCGTCCTTTTCTTCTAAAAGTAGTCTAAGTTATTTGCGAAAGTTCTTTTAAATCATTTTGAGACTTTTCTGCTCTTTAAAAAGAAAAAAAAAATTTAGATTACAGCTGACACACTATTATTTTAGTTTCAGATGTACAGCATAGTGGTTAGACATTTATGTAACTTACAAAGTGATCACCCTGATAAGTCTAGTATCCACCTGGCACCGTACATGGTTACTACAATATTATTGACTATATTCCCTTATGCTTTACTTCATGTACCTGTGACTGTTTTATAACTGGCAGTTTGTAATTCTTACTACTTTTTTTCTACTATTAACTGCATAACCTTGACTTGTTATTTAATAAACTTCTTTTTCCTTCAGGGAGTCCTTATGTTCCAAACGTAGAGAGTAGGAGTGCCGCCTATGGTTTTACTCCTGAATAATTCTTTTTTTTTTAGGGAAGAAAATGATAGGATTAGATGATTTTCTAGAAGCTAGACAGTTTCACTATTTTAATTAGGAGTAGTATTCAGCTATATATAAGTATAAAATTAATGTGAGAATACCCTATTTTTATTCCCTCTTGGTGTTTGCATTTCAGGACAAACAAGTGATTGGCACGCATTCATTCTCTGTAAATATGAAATTGGAAGCTGTGGATCCCTGGTCTCCTTTTGGGATCTCCCCTGCTACAGTTGTTAAGGTAAAATGGGGGCACCTTGCTTGGTGAGAATTCCTGTCAGGGTGACTGGTTTAGGAAATTGGTAGTATTTTTATTTCAGGCTTTCCTGATTCAACCATTGTTTTTTCTAAGCTGTGAAACTAGAATTACTTCTGTACACATTTTGTATTTGTACTGTCCAGTTCTCTGTGGCCCCTTCCTTCTTCTGAACTTGGTTGCCCCAGCCAACCAAAGCCTGAGCACCAGAGTAAAGGGGCATGTTTTTTGAGGGGCAAGCCAAGCTGTAGTAAAGAAGGTTTAACTGGCAGGGAGGCCATGGTACCTGAAAAGTATACAGGTGGGCAGGGTCATCAGTGTCCAACTTGGCGCAGGGCTCCTTGAACGGAGGCGATGTGTGGGGAGCAAGTGACTAGTGTCACAAGATCTGCCAGTTGGATTGCTCTAGCCATGGGTTCAGGTTCAGACTTTAATCTTTTGAAAGACTGACAGAAGTAAGGCTCTTACTAGGAGTAAACACAAGAACTGGGCAGGTTGTCAAGGCGCAGTTACTCAGTTACTAGAACTGAAGCACAAAGGAAAGGATTTCAGTTAAAAACTGATTTACTGAAAGTAGAACCAACAGTCAAGTACAACTGAGGAATAGTTGCTTTGATACTGAGTCATCCAGTCTGTTGAGATTTAAAGTTCCCTTGCCTTGGAAGAAGATTATTCTTAGAACAGGGAAGGATTCTGAACCTTCCGTGGGGTCAGAAGGCCCTAACTGGAGGCTGAGGACTGTGGGATCGGAGGGAACCAGAGGTTCAGAAAACCTCTTCAGCATTTGAGTCTAGGCTAGGATCTGAAAATCTAATATACCTGTGTACTTGACTCCTCACTAATCCTAAACTAAATTTTGTTTCGGGCCATAATACTTAGATTTGAATCTAGGTTCTGCTTGTTTCTGGCTGTGTAACAGGGGGCAAGTTATTTAACATCTTTTTAAACTTGGTCTCTTTTTCTGCATAATGAGGTTGATAATGGTGCCTGCCTTGTTTGATATTAGGAAGATTAAAATTGAATTAATACATGAAAAGCATTAAATTAAAACAGTACCTCACACAGATAACATTTATTGAGTATGTAGTAGTAGTATTAATACCCAGTGTAGCTATAAACTTTTTTTTTTGTAACGTGTTCAGCTATGCCAAGGAAATGACATGTGTGTGTACACACATACACATAAACCATTCATCTATTTTATCAATTAAATTGTATGTACAGGTTTTTGATGAGAAGTACTTTCTGGTGGAAATGGATGATTTGCGACCGGAGAATCATACAAGGCGATCTTTTGTGTGTCATGTCGATAGCCCTGGTATTTTCCCTGTGCAGTGGAGTCTGAAGAATGGTTTACACATTAGCCCCCCTCCTGGTATGCATTCATTCTTTTTTGAATTGTTTATCAGGAACTTTCCCTGGAAATGAGATTTATCAGATGGAATTACCTTTATCTTTTGTTACTCTCTCTCTTCATGCCCCAGCCTATCCTTAACATTTTGGGAGCCCAAGACAAGTATAAATGAAGGCCTAGATTCTATATATTTATGTATTTGAAAGTTATAAATTAAGTGGAACTATTTAATGAAGTATGTTTCATCCTCTGCCTTGACAAATGCATGTTCATGACCACTTGGGATCCCATGATAGTTCCTTCTGTCGTGATTCTGTTGGGAGGTCACAGAGGAATGGGAGTAGAGACGTTAGAGCCAGAGCTTGGAGGTAGATTATTGGTGATTTGGGGGTTTCTGGGCCTCATCTTAGAGGGAGACTCTTGAGATTCCAGAAAAAGGTTTATAGTCAAGAGTAGGATGTGGAGAGACTGTAGATAGGAAAGTAGCAGCTCATTTTCTGGTGTTTGCAACTTGCAAAATAGAGTCTTTGACCTTTTAATCAAGGCTCATAAATCTGACTTAGTTGAGCTTGAATGAAATTTTTTTAAATTCTCACCCGAAGGTATGTTTATTAATTTTAGAGAGAGAGAGAGGAAGGGGGAGAGAGAGCTGGGTTGCCTCCTATATGCACCCTGACTAGAGATTGAAACTACAACCTAGGTATGTGCCCTGACCAGGATCAAACCCCCACAGCCTTTTGGTGTATGGGACAGCGCTCCATCCAACTGAACCACTTGGCCAGGGCTTGAATGAAATTTTTAGTATTTTATAACTTGGAGTATCTGGAAGTGTTAGATGTTAATCTGATTTTTATTTCAACAGACCAGATTTTTTGGCAGTCTGTTTATCCTTTTTAAGTAGGCTTTTGACAAAGCAGGGCTTTACTCTCTCAATGTTGACTGCTGGAGCATGTGGCTGAAGTGCTCTGTGTGTTAACAGGAGTCACAAACCCAGAACTTGTGCCTTCCACTCAGCTTTGATTCATCCTACCTTCATTTATGGGATGTTTGCTATGAAGCAGGCATTGGGCTTGTCACTGGGGAGACAGAAGCGAGTACAACACATTTCCTTCAAGGAGCAAATGAGGGAAAACAGTAACAGAGCCTCCCAGGTTCTCCTTCGTCAGTGAACAGAGAGTGGGAAGGCCTGCCTGGTGGTGATGGGGTGAGGGACTCAGCTACAAGAGGAAGTTCTGTTTTGCAGGAAGGCTCGGGACATCCCAAATTCTTTATCCTGCCTGCTACCTTTATGTGAAAAGAAAATCCAGTTATTAAAGCTGTTGGAGCCTTCGGCATTGTTAAACACAATTCAACTGTCTTTGTAAATAGAAAGAAAGTAGTGGAATATGTAATTGAAAATAGCAGGTAATTTGCTGTGAGGAATTGAGGTGAATGCAGGGGGAGAAAAGGAAACCAACCTCAGTTAGGCAAAATAGGCGATTGCCGGGGCTGGTTTGGTTGGAGGGTGGCGCAGTCTTGAGTAGCCTGCCTCGTGCCTGTGCGATGATAGGCTCGGAGCAGAGAGCAGCGTGGACACAGCAGGCCCAGTCCAGCCCCTGGCACACAGATGCAGAGACTTCTGGAAACCTTAGTAAACTTAAGTGGAGAGTTGAGCTCAGCTTTTTTCCTGAAATGAATTCATGATTCAGGTTATACGACCATTGAGATCCTGTAAGGCATGATTCTGAAAACCAGTGTCAAATATATTGGATCTGTAGGAGCTAAGGTATGTTTAAGGAAATAGTTTTATGAAAGGAAAAAAGCCTTTACTGATTAAATAGTACTGGTGTCTCTTTTCCTTTAGAGCCTAAGTCATAATAGAATTGATAATAAGTTTAGATTTGTTGGTACAAATCAAATCCAGTAATAACTGTCTTAATTTTTTTTGTGAATTGCCAGTAACTAATCATAAAATACTGTTCAAAATAAATGCCTAGTTTGAAACATAAAAGGTTTAAAATTTATTCAAAGAATTGTATTGTCATGTAGTTTGACCGCATTTGCTTTGTTTTATCAAATTAACAATGCTTTAGATTTAATGTTTCCCCCCTCTCTAAAATGGTCAGAGTCCCAAATTAGCAAAATTAAAAGCTGTGAGTGAACGCTGGGCAGAGTGTAAAGCCAGGAAGCCTTGTGTGGTAGGAGTCATTGTTCTTTTGTCTCTACCTAGGCTATTCAGGCCAGGACTTCGACTGGGCCGACTACCTCAAACAGTGTGGTGCTGAAGCTGCTCCCCAGAGGTGCTTCCCTCAGGTGAGAAGCCCAGTTCCTCAGGCCACTGCTTTGGGGCTGCTTCCTGAGCTTTTCATGATGATTGCTCTGAAGTCAGTCCTCTGGCTCAACCCAAATCACCATCTTGTTGATTGTAATACAGTGGTACGAGGAAAAATCCACTCACTGCAGAAGTTAATTTGTTTATTTAATTAGTGTTTAAAGTTTATCAGTTTTATTTTTTATTAGCTCAAGTGTAAATTTAAAATTTTAGTTCATAATTATTTTTGATGATTCAGTATTATGAAAAAATATTAAGTGGAGAAAAATTGTTAAACTTATTTAATAATGATATTATTGACATTAATATAATAATAATTTATCAAAATAAAACCATGCACATGGTTTACAAAGCTGAACAGCAGTAAAAAGCTTAGAACATAAAACAAAGCAGTTCCCTGTTCTATCCCTTTCCACAGCCTCCCTTCCCATGAGTGCTCACTGCCTGTTCTTACTGTTACTCTGATATATTCCTCATTTTCAAAATAATATGCTGCCGTCTTTTGAATCAGTAATTTAAACATGTCTGTTGGTTTTACATTATGGTAAATAAGCATTTAGCTATTTTACATTACCTTTCTCCTCTGTCTTACCCCTACCACCAGCTCTTCTTTCTGTTAGAGTTATATTACAATTTTTGGTTAAATCTGAATTGAGTATTTACATTATCATGTGCATTCAGATATTATTCATAGCTGAGCACTACAGTATTTTATGATGTTTTCCTTTTTAATTTTGTCCTTGTTTTTCATAGCTTAATTTTCTTTGTTTTATTGCTAGTTTACCACACTGTCTAGTAGCCTTGGAAACTATTTCCACAAAGGCGGTCACATTAGGAAATCTGTAATTCCCCTCCTTTATGAAACAATATATTTGAGATGGGAGAGACATGGATAATATATGCAGAGGTTCCCTCATCTGGCTCTATCAGACAGATCATTGGTGGGTTAATCGAAAGTCAGATGAATCAGGGAATCATCTTTCTGATGAAAGAGTGTATTTTAACTTACGATGTATAAATATGCATTTTATTTGTTAATCCTTTGGGTGAGGCTTTTCCTTAGAGAATAGATTGTCAGCTAGAGCTTTTTCTTGTATAAACTGCACCTAACATAAACCCTGTGATTTTTCAGTAGAATGACAACTTTGATACTTTGAAACAATATAAACACAAAATTTTTTGTAATAATGTATTTTATTGATTATGCCATTACAGTTGTCCCATTCCCCCCATCATTCCCCTCCACCCTGCACACCCCCTCCCACCCACACTCCCCCCCTTTAGTACATGTCTATGTGTCATAAGTTCTTTAGCTTCTACATTTCCCACACCATTCTTGCCCTCTCCCTGTCTATTTTCTCCCCACCGTCTATGCTACTTATTCTCTGTAC
>PVKM010044039.1:0-12356 GCA_004027735.1 Carollia perspicillata | reverse complement strand
CTCTTCATGTCTCTCCTGCCTGGCATGAAAGAACAGTCACACCACTGGCTCTGTTACACATACATGGGAATTTACGTGAGGGCCATGGTTTGCCCCACAAGTTTAAACAAGAAATAAATGTGCTGTAAGGTTTATAGATTATGAGAGATGAAGGCATGTTACTGTTTCAAGCTCTGTTCCTCCCACCAGACACCCACGTGGCATATTCCAGAGGAGCAAACAGAAGCCCAGAGAGATTAAAGTAAATGAAGGTGCTTCTGCTGCCCCCCTTCAGAATAGCCTCTAGGGATTGGGACCACCTCTTCTGCTGCAGGGAAAAGCAATTTCCACTGTCCCTCTAGAATGCCCAGAGTTTATATTCTGTTTATCTCTCACTCTCTTGGGTCTTTGGTTTTTCTCCATGACTCTACTTGTTCTTAGTGAGTCGACGTATTGGTAAGAAAATGCCATTTGGAATCAGGCAGACTTGGGTTTAAAGCTCAGCTCTTCCTCCGCTGAATAGCGGCTTGATTTTGGACAAGTTACTTAATATTCTCTCCGTCTCAGGGCTCAGAACAGTCTGGAAAGACCCTTTCAAAATCAAACACTCCCTGATGTCCTGTCCTAGTTTACTTAACAGAAGGTATCAGAAGACTCCAGGTCCTTGCTTTACGCTTTAATATCCTAGTGCTTGCCTTTCGAATGTTTTTAACATTCAGTTTTGGATTCTGCCTCTCAAATTCACAGCATGGTTATAGTCTTGTCGACCAGCTTTCAATACAGAGGGGTGTGCTGGGAGCTCTGTAACGGGAACACATACCAATTTCCAACTTGGCTCAACTGCTCGGTGATGAAAGGAAAGGAGACAGAGCCCTTGCTTTTGTGAAACATGTTATTTAGTAACCAATTTCCCCGTCTGAAGGTGAGACCAAGGATGCGAAGCCTTGTTTGTTTAGTCATCTGTGAATCCGCACTCTCAGCTCTCAGCACAAACTGCAAAGGAAGTTTTATGTGAAATTTTCAACAGCCTCAGTCTTGGGCAGCACATAGATATAGAAGAGAGAAATGGCCTAAAAGTGCGGTTCTGGAACTTTCTATCCCAATCAGTACATTCGAATATTGAACATAATAGACACTATTTAGTGAGAATTCATCGAGGAATTCATCCTCATGTTTAAACTAAACCGTCTGTTTACCTGTCTTGTCAAAATCAGTCTCACAGCGAGTAGAGCTGGTGGGGGACAGGGGCGGTGCTGTGATATTCCAATAATTCAGGAATTGCAAGTTTTCACAAACCCTTCAGTACCCAACAGGCCTGAGTTAACATTCTTAAGTAAAGGTCTTGGGGATTTGGGGAGAAGAGGAGCTCATGTATTTGGGGTTTCTTTTGGGGGGGGATGAAAATGTTTAAAAATTGATTGTGGTGACGGTGGCATAATCATGAATATAATTAAAAATGATTGAACTGTACACTTTACATGGGAGAATTATATGGTATTTGAATCATATCTCCATAAAGTTGCTTTAAAACCCCCTAAGCACCTGTCAGTCCCATTATCACAAAGTGGGGACAGCACCTTCACAGGCTGTTGTGGAGACAGAGTGACTGCAGCCACGCGGCCGGCTCTGGTGTGCTGCTGTCGGAGCAGCGGCGGTGACCGTGATGCCGACAGGGGTGGTGGTGAAATTGTCCCCGTACCCTCTGTCCTTTCTTGGTCCACCGTGGCCCCGATCTCCTTTCATCTCCTTTCATCGCCAGGCTATTATCTTTACAGTCCATTTGAAAAGTTTAAAAAGTAATGGCCTCTCTTTTTGTGATAGCTCTTCTATTGTTGCCTAGGGCAGTTATTTATATCTTCCATTCAGCTACTTTTGTAGTTAAAAGTAACTTTTTACTGGTTTGTATCATCCTGCAGGGGTTTCCAACCGTTGCCCCACAGGCCACATGAGGCCTAGGTTGGCTATGAATGCAGCCCAGCACAAAATCATACATTTACTTAAAACATTATGAGAATTGGGCGGGGGGGGGGGGGAGATTACACATCACAATGTATTGAATGTGTGGCCCAAGACAACTCGTCTTCTAGGGTGACCCAGAGACACCAAAAGTTTGGGCACTCCTGAGTCCTATTAGACAGTGAAATCCCAAGTACGGAGAAAGTATCTCCATGTTTCTCTCAACAAAACTTGAACTTGGGAGGTTGAAATGATTTCTTGACAGAATTGTATTATTGGATCTGTAGGAAATTCATCTCTTTACAGCTTCTTTTGTCCCTTGATTTCCTCATCTGTCCTTTTTTCCCTAATTTCCATTTGGTAGCCTATCAATCTACCTGTGTGCAAGTGTGAATAATTGGCCTTTAAAGATGACTTCCTCCACTTCCTTACCACCCCTGTGAGGCAGACAACACACCAGAGCCAAGAGGAAGAAATTGTTTCAATGGACAAATCATCAGAGAGTCTTGAATAAAAGGATGGACATGATACTCTTTCAGTGCCTTCCTTTGAGGAAGATTAGTAAGTGTGATCCCCAGAAACCCTTTATATGCAGAATCCTGGACCCCAAAACTGACTTCCAAGGAACAACAGGGCCTTCTTACTTGGTAAAGATCTCCTTCCCTGTAGGCTCCTTGTTCTATACAACTAAAGGACATATTTCCTACCAAAATAAAGAAAATCTACACACATCAAGCAATTAAGTTAGTCAATGAGGCTTGGCACCCGGAGGACATACAACCAGCTATGATTAAGAATGAATCTCAACATCTACAAAATAGAATCCACAAACTGGTGGAAGATTTCCCCTAATTACTGCCACCTGAGGTCATCTGACACAGTGACGAAGAACAGCAGGAGTGAAAAGGCTGTTGGACGAAGAAGCTCAGGAGATTAATTTGGGGTACTGTTTATGGGGCTCAACAGCAGGTCAAGTGTGCACTGTATCTTTGACAAGTAACCTAGACTCATCTCCTGACCAGCAACTGCATGTATTAGAATGCTTTTAGCTGCAAGTAAGAGAAACCCCTGCTTAAACAAACAAACAAACAAAAAAAAACTTGATATCTCATACCACAGGAAGGCCAGAAGAAATGCGGGTTTCAGAACTGACTGATTCAGTGGCTTGGCAAACTCAGCTAGGACCCAGGCTGTTTTTATCTCTCTGCCCTGTCATTCACAGTGCTGGCTTTCAAATTAAGCTGGTAAAAATGTGGCAGCCACAGTTCTCAGCATCTCATCCAGACACTTCACCATCTCATCAGGGCAAGGAATCCATTTACAGAGAATTCACAGAAGTAACTACTAGGGGAGAACGATACTCTTTCCCCGGTCAGGCCTACTCTGGAGCTGGGGGTGAAGTCAGCTTTCCACAGGCACGTGGCCACATGGGGAATGAAGAAAAGGTTAATGCAATTGGAGTTCTGTTAAAAAAGAAGGGGGAATAGAGGCTGTGTAGACAACCAAGCACGATCGTTGCATAAACCATCTTAGGGCATAATGAGATGACTGGAAAGGGCTACATGCCTACATGAGCACCTAGGCAGGAATTGCATTGTCCACAAACTTAGGAATAGAGGGCCTACCCTCCCTTAGAGAAAATACAAAACAGTCTTCATTAGGAACTCTAGAGGAAAGTCAAATCATTCGAGAGATCTGGCAGCCATGAGTGGAAGTGACATGAAGGTAGCTGAGGGATGGATGGGAACATGTGGCAATGACTAATAAGAACCCACAGGCTTCTGCAAGGCTCTGAAATGTCTAACTGCCTGTGGGAACTGTGGGTGGGGGAAGGGATGTGTCACTAGCTGTTTCCAGCAGCACTGTGACTGTCTTATAAATCAAGGGTGTCAGTGTGAGTGTCCCTGGCTTATTAAGTTAATGGAAGAAAAAATTTTTTCAGATACAGAAGAGACCAAAGCCAAGTGCACAGGCAACAGCCAACTCAAAGCAGGATGACAAGTTTCCCTTTAAATTGTCCTGGAATCACTATCTGCCCCTCTCTGATGGGCATGGTTTGACACATTCATAGCCTACAATGGTTAGAAAAATGAAAATGCCGATATCTTCCCATCAAAGGTTTTGTGGGGACTATTATTATTAATTATCGGGTAGCACTCTGCAGTTAACAGAACAATTTCTCATAAGTGATCACATTAATTTTTACTTAAGCTAGGTATTTGTTGTTATCCCGCTCTACGGTTCAAGAAACTGAGACTCAGAGAAGTTAACTAACCTGTTCTAGACTTCATGGTTAGTGAAGAATTCAAAATATACCCAGAGTGGCCTTTCACAGAGGTAGGATATCTGTGTGTCTTTTATTGCATAATTTGTGACATCTCTGAGGCCCTAGAGATTCTTAGAGACTGTCTTTCACCTTGGCCTGAAATGAACCTAAAATTCCTACTAGTAAGAACATGCCCATTTTGCTAAGGAACCATGTCTGCAAAAGCTCCATGTTCTGCCTGGAAAAGTGAAAAAGAAACGGGCATCCAGTTCTCTGTCATTATACTTTAGTATCCATCCGTGCTTTCCCTGAAGTCCAGAGCTATATAACCCATTCTTGCATGGAAAACAGAGAGCCAGGGGTCCAAGGGGGAAAAAAAAGGAGCATACTTAGACCAAAAGGAAAGAGATTAGGAGGGGAAAGAGATGCCACAGAACTCCATCTTCTCTCTAAAAGCATGGGGCAGACAGGATTAGATAAATGCCTCAAGAGGCTGGAAATAGAAAAGGGAGCCTTAAAGCCCAAAGAATGGACTTAAAAGGGAAATGATTACTAGCCTGGAGTAAAACCCAAAGGAAACTAAGTTAGACCCCTGGATGCTGAGCCTTCCTTAAGACCCCAGGTTCCAATCTTCAGCACAGCTTGCCAAGGATACTGAATCAAACACGCAGAAGTCCCCAATGTAAACAGCCACAGAGTTCCAGCCCAGTTTCCGAAGCAGCCCCCGAGGCGCTGTCTTCGGTGCTGAAGCAGCACAGCCTCGTGCCCGGAGCGCGCAGAGACAGCAAGACTCTGACTCCAGGTCGCGCCTGTGCTCCACTTCTGATTTAGCTCTGGAGTCACGCGGCCCTCAACCCAGGAACTGCTTGTTTCAGAATTGGGACAAAGTGTCCTACATCCCACCTTTACCTTTACTCCCACCACTCACAACAGCTTCTCAAAGGCCCAGGAAAGGGACTTTTGACGTTTCGAGGCCTGTTACTACCAAATTGCCAGGCCAGATGATTTGACACTAATATCCCAAGAATCCACTTCGCATGCCCCATTTCCTTGTTCTGTGGCTCTTCCTTCCCCTGTCTCAAGTGCAGCTCTTCCACAACCTGCTTCCCGAGCCCACTCTTGAAAGAGTTTGGGAGACACCTTCTATAAACCAGAGTGAATTTAGGTCAGCATGGGACGTCACTTGAAAACTTGCATGCCATAAAATGAAAGATTGTGCCACCACTTAAGAAAGATATTTGGGGGGCAATAAGGAAAGAGGAGATTTCTCCGGGCTTATAATGTCACTCCCATAGGCAGATTCCTATTGTCTATACACATAAGCAGTCCTCACTACCATCATCATTACACAAAATGAAAGATGTGGGTATTGCAGAAAAAACACATTTAACTTATTAGACACCAAAAATATCTAGTCACTTTTTTTTCAAGGCATCCCCAATGCAGTTGAGGAAGGTGAGGGACAAGGACATGCCACTGGTAATTTATGTACCAAGACATGGCCCAGGTTTCATGGGAGCCCAGAGATCCACCCAGAGGATCTAGGCATGGATCCAGAAAAGGAGTTTATTAGGTTAATAAAAGGGGCAAGAAAAAAAAAGTGCAGGTTTTGTTGCTAGAAAATATGGGTCTCTGTCCTCAATCTGCCAATTATAGTGTCATCTTAGGGAAGCCGTTTAGCTTCTCTTCCTCTGTGAAATGAGAATAATAGTACTAGAAGTTTTTCTGAGTTATTTTAGAGATGAGGTGAGATACAGTGTGAACATACTTCCTAAACTGCAAGTCACTATTAGTGAAAAGCAAACCATTTTCTGTGTGTGGATGGCCGTGCCCACACTCGTGTATAAGTGCCATGAAGGCAGGGCCGGGCCCTTCTGGCTGGTTACCGTGCCGAGGGCAGCATCATGTTCCCAGAGAGGGTTATCAGGATCTTTCTGATTCCAAAAGAGCTCTGACTCGAGGAAGAAAAAGGACAATGTCTGTCCTCAGTGGCCAGTTCTGCCCAAGCCACCCCTGGGGTGTAGGGCAGTGAGGTGCAACAGAAAAAAGATGGCTTTCACAGGAGGAGTTGGCCTCAAACAGTAGCTCCAGATGGAATTTCAGCTGGAAGCATACAGCAGCAGCTGAGCTCAAAGAAATGACTGAGGTTTCCTGGACCTACTCTCTGGCTGGTGGGTGAGATGAATCAGAAAGAAATAGAGGACAGGTGGTGCAGGCAGAAGGGCGAAGAGACGGGATGAGGAGAAGCAAAAGAGAGGTCATGATGTACAGCCATAGTCCAAATCTTTTGCTTGGGTGGAAATTTTCGACGAATGCAACTGCCACTGGATATTGCTATCATTTCATGAAGAGATACATTTTAGAAAAAAATAATCACAGATTATTAAAGTTGGAAGAGACCTTTACAGTGATCTAATCCAAACCCTTCATTTTACAGATAAGATGAGGGCCAAAAGAAGTAAAATTCAAGTCAAAAAAACAAGTTCCTTAAAAAAGAAAGAACTAGATTCAGGTCTTCTAATTCCTGGGTCAGCCTGTTTTTCACTACTTACTAATTGAATTAAGGTGAAATTTGGGGTGCTGTAACAAATAAACCCAACACTTCAGAGACTTAAAGAATAAATAAGGTTTTTTTTCCCCATTAATGTAATAAGTTACAGATTGAGTTGGATTCCCCAGGAAATAGGCTAACGAGGGAACTTGCATGCCAGGGGGTCACTGGGGAGAGTTTTCTGGAACAGCAGCTAGGCAGAGGGGTTGTTGCCATTGCAACAGAGGTTTCAGCCAACAACACGGGGAGCTCTGTAGCTTGGATGCCTTTCACAGTTGTCCAAAATTGGGGCATGGGGGCCAAAACTTTCAACCCAGCATTGACCAATCATTGGATGTGGGTTTCCCCTGAGGAGAGGAATGGGACTTCAGGTGGGACAGCTCTCTTGGCCAAGAGCAGTTCCTGAGGAAGAAGAATTTGAATGTGAGTTATCAGCAGCCCATATTCCCAGAATCTGGGTTAATTAGTGCTTCATGCCTGAAGGAAGAGACCTAGGCAGCCCATCACAGTACTCGCTACAGTAGGCCAGGTTTCAGGAGGAGGGCAGCAGCCCTACTCCATGTGGTCACTCAGGGATCCAGTCACTGCTTGGCCACCCCTTGAAGAATCACCACCATCCACATATCCAAATCTGGGTCACCATAATGTCTGGGTTCATGGCATGAGAAATAGAAAGAGAGCATAGTAGGAACACACCACTATCTTAAGCAACAAAAGTGGAAGTAACTTAGATCCTATTGACAAGAACTCAGTCACATGGCCATGCCTAACAGCAAGGGAAGCTGGGAACAGTAGTCTTGCCATGAAGCCTGTGCCCAGCTACAGTTCTGCTACTATGAGAGAGCATATTAAGAAAGAAAGCCCTAGACTGCCATTTATTTTTCACTGAATATGTATTTTAAATGATCTCTTGGTGTTTTATCCCTCTCTTTGGAGCTGGAATACACATGTTCCTTGAACTTCTGCTACCCTATTATTCTCCCAGAAGCCAACTTTATTCCAAAGGAATTGGAGTAGTCAAGCCAGACTGCTCTTGGATAGGGGTCTTTCTCACTTGCTTTAAAAGTGACCATAAAACTATCAAAGGGATTTTCAGGAACTAGTGCTCTGTTCTAGAGAAAGCCCAGCTTCCATAGTTTCTGCATGCCAAATAAAATCCAGAAGGCATGAAGACTTCAAGTCTTTGCTGCTCCCTATGTATATACTCACAGGGTGAGCTACAGAGACTCGCTGGGTAAGTGTTTTGCTGAAGTAATAATTTGTGAGTATTCCATTTCTCTCTCCCAAAGACTGGCTTGTCACAAGCAGCATCCGTTCTGGCTTAACACCCAATATAACCTGACCTTACCTATTTCATATCAGAACCCTGTAACCTAACTGCTTTTGAAGAAACAACTGAAAATTTCAAGATGCAAGGAAGGATTTTTGAGTGTTTTGTCCAAAACCCTAGACCTGTACTGATAGTTCTGGTTCTCTGAAACTCAACCAAGCCTTCTGAAGATGCAATGCAAAAGCATTTTTCTTTCTTCCCACTTATAATCCTACAGCTGCAGGAGTCTCTCTTCTGACAACACATTCCCTCGGGCCTCCAATTCTAAGAATGAGCAGGTGGGATCTATGCCCCAGGAGCCTAAGATAGTCACGCAGTGGGCACATCCGGAGTCAAAAAGGTCTTGTTGTGACCAACTTACCTGGGACTCCAATCACAAAAGGGGAATGACCAGATCTGTCCTTCCTGTGAGTAACAGTGGAACTGATCCTTCTTGGGAAAGTGTTCAGAGGTCTTTAGAGCTGCAGGTAAGTACAGCTCCGCTAATAAAGATGTTCTCTAAGTATTCATCCTCGCCACTGCATTCCTTTAGTCAGTTGCTTGTATTTTTTTAAAGATGTTATTTATTTATTTATTTTTAAAGAGAGAGGAATGAAGGGGGAAAGAAAGGGAGAGGAACATCAATGTGTGAGAGAAACATAGATTGGTTGCCCCTTGCATGCCCCCTACTGGGGACCTGACCCACAACCCCAGCATGTGCCCTAGCTGGGAATCAAACCAGTGACCCTTTGGTTCACAGGCCAGCGCTCCGTCCACTGAGCTACACCAGCCAGGGCAGTTCCTTGTATTTTACAAAGCACATTAACATCCTTTAACTCAGAGGTTTCTAAAAATGGTACAAACACATGTATATCCCGGGGTGGGGAGGGGTATACAAAACTATCCACTAAAGTGCAGAAAAGACAATATCAAAGCCTCCTATGATAAATGTGAGAAAAATTCATCTTTATCAATATCTAATGTATGGGTTGGCATTGATGACTTTTTTTGTCCATGTATCACTTATAGGAAACATGTTATACTGTGGGAAGACTGAGAGTTCCACACTGTGGAAGGGTTAAGTGGAGTTGCAAAGTATACAATCTAGTTTTAATTAAACTAACCTCCCATCAAAGTGGATGTTTGGCTTGGAAAGATTCCTGTGAAGAAATCCCAAACGGAAGTGACTCCTAATAACACAAGCAAGAAGCAAAGGTGGAGCTGACACGTCTACTCGTAGTAAGAGCTCTCACATATTACCACCCTATTCACAGCCATATTACAAGTCTGAAACAATGACGATTTAGTCAGATCCAAGAAGAAGTTGGTCAAAAATGTTTTAAATTATCATAATTATTCAAAATATCATTTAATATCCACTGCCCTTGATAATGAACCTCATCCTTAGGATATATAGGCTTTA
The DNA here is from genome assembly GCA_004027735.1 of Carollia perspicillata. Classification (NCBI taxonomy): domain Eukaryota; kingdom Metazoa; phylum Chordata; class Mammalia; order Chiroptera; family Phyllostomidae; genus Carollia; species Carollia perspicillata. The sequence continues at coordinate 2,872 of PVKM010044039.1, read as the reverse complement.
GACATTAGCTAATGATACTAGTGTGCTATATAACTTACGAATACATAAATATACATACATTGAAGGTGAACATGCAAATACATTTTTACTGATGGAGAATATACTCAAAAAGATTTGGAGACCATTTTCATAAACCATCTAAACAATTCTCAGGGTTGTGCTGTGAGTGGTGTTAATTTGCAGATGAGAAAACTAAAACCAGAGACCATCAGCTTCAAGATTTATGTGGAGGTGAAGACTGGCTACCAATGAAACAGGCACCCCAAAAGCTGAGCGAGCAATTCAGGGAGGCATTTGTGGGAATTAAAAAGTGAACTTCACCCTCATAGCTAATGAGTCCCAGGGTTTGCCCTGTTCTATTCCCAGCAGATTATGCCTGGAAAGCCAGGACCACAGAGACGATCTCATTCTATCAGGTTGAACGATGTCGTCCAGAACTATGGCCAGAAACATCACCCTTTAAGGAAAAAGTCAGGCATTTGCACTAGGATGCTTTAAAGACCTTGTCACGGTCCCCCTCCAACAAACACAAACGTTGCCTTAGGAGGAAGCGAGATCACAATCCCAAATGATTAAATCTGACTTCACGAGGAGAACTCGATCTTGGAAAAAGCCAAGTTTTCTGAAATGCATCCCTTTGGAGGTTGTGATGTTTCCAAGTAAATTTCCTCCCACCACTAAAACTCTCTGGGTGGAAATAGCGTTTGGGAGAATGGAAACCCAGTTCCCTCTGCAGCAATCTAGTCTGCCTCCCCAAGCTCAGAAATGTGCTGTGCTCAGCACTTCTGTGCTGATGCAGCATCCATGGTCAAAGGCAAGACGGGCGGCTGCAGCAGCCACAGCAGCAGTTGCTCTAGGGAGGTGGAAATCAGATTGCACCATTTCTACCTGATTTGGCAGCAGAAACACCGAGTCACAAGGAAGATGAGGTCCTAGTCCAGAAGCGTCTGGCTTATGTCACTCTAAAGATGGTGAGTAAGATGGCTATTAGGTTTTTGTGCTATTTCCCCTAGGGAAGATTCTGGGGATAAGAGAATGCATGTGTGTCGGTGGGTGCCTGTGTATGTGTGATCATACACACGTATGGGCACTCATATTTTCACTGAGCAGCAGTACTTTGAAAGCTTGTGAGTGGAATAAATAAATAAATCATAGTGTTGTCAAGCTGGAGGGGGTCACAGAAATCATTCATTCCAAACCCCTTGTTTCACAGAAGAGGATCCTGAGGTTCACAGAAGTGAAGCCCTTTGCCTGCGATTATGAGCTAATAAGTGGGCGGGTCTAGGACCCAGTGTCCTGATTCCCAGTCAGGATTCTTTCCATCATTGCTCTGCTTGGGAGTGAGATAACTAACTGCCTCTCTGCCAAGTGACCTGTATGCCTGGAAATAGACTGAAACCGGCAGCCACAGCATCCCTGTCGCTGAGACACTTCTCGATGTTTCCAGTAAACACGGGAAGCCATTTCTGCCTGACTGCGACCTGGGGGAAAGCAGCAAAACAGCAGCACGTGCCGGCTGTAAATTGCTCCAGTCCTAATGGCTACCTCCTCCCTCGAGGTTATTCTCTGGGTCACACTGCAGACAAAGTGTGTACGGCACCGGCAAATCTTCCCAGCAGGGTCAAGTGGGCTGTTGATGGGGCTGGAGAACATGCTTCATCAATAATATCCCCTTTGCTCACAACAAATATTTGCTGAATACCATCCCTACGCCAGGCACTGGGCAGGCCTCCATCTCGTTCTTTCTCCCACGTAATTCTCACCGCAGCTCCGTGGAGTATTAACATACACACCTGACAAGTAAGACTGAAGCTGGGTGAGGTTTTAAAAGGTGAGGGCTATTTTGGGTCTTTTAACAAGTTCTAGTTCTCCAAGAATCGTGGTTTTTAAAGGAGTTATTTTCCATGATCCTTCTTACCAGAATGACCATGGCCCTTAAATTGGAAGGAAATGTTCTCTCCTTAATGAAAAACAATTATTTGCAACCTTCTGAATCAAATGTGTAGTCAGCGTAGGGGCAATGACAATGACCATTTGTAGACTTTGTACTCTAAATTAGGCATTACATGGGCCTTTCAGGCTTTCTCAGGTTTTTCTGCTATTCTTCTGGGTGCTGGTCCAAGATGAGATTGCACGGTATGCTTAGGAACCTTGACCATCTCACACAGCTCTGTCCCTAACTGTGTGATCTGGAATAAGTCACAAGTAAGACGAAGTGATCTCTGTCCTCCCTTTGAGCAGCGAGGTGTTTATGTACCTGTTCGTCCAATTGCACGTTCAGGAGTTCCTTGAGTTGCCATGACACGTCAGATGTCGTGCTGGTGCTGGAAGGAATTTTCAAGGTAACTGCCTGCAGCCCCAAACCTGGAGAGGTTATTTGCTAATAGAGTTCTAGTCAAGCCCCATCAAGAGTCTGTCCAGCACACTTTCCATGAACTATGTACACCTTACCTCGCGTCTCCCTTCAGGCTCTAAAGGATTTGAATTTTCTTTCTCCTTGTTCTTTCCTGTAGTAACATATGTTGAGTACTCACTCAGCAGAACACAGTGCCAGGCATGGTGCTAAGCACTGTTCATGCATTTCATCATGTCACCCAGACAGTCATCCTCTTCAGGAGGTAGGATGATTAGCCCTAATATGCAGATGAAGAAATTGGCAACTTACCAAAATTGCACAGCTAAAAATCAGTGGGGACAGATTTCTATTTGGGATGAAGAGAAAGTTCTGGAAACGGGTAGTGGTGGTAGAGGCACAACATTATGAATGTACTTAATGCCACTGAAATGTATAATTTAAAAGTGTTTTATGTTATGTACAGTTTACCATGGTAATTTTAAAAAGGAGTGGGGAGTTGAGCCTGGGTAGCATTCA